>CAUYQU010000630.1:0-108843 GCA_963574635.1 Cheracebus regulus
AAAAAAAAACCAAAACAAAAAACAAAAAAACCCAAGTCTTATAGGGCTACTTGGAGGGAGTGAAAATGTATGCAAAGTGCCTAGGTATATGCCTGATGTGTAGTATAGGCTCAACAAATACTGTTTGAGTAATTAATAAACATGTTCCATAAGAAAGGTTTGGAATAAGATCTTCAGGAGTTCAGGGTAGGAAGAAAATACTTTTGGCTGAATGGATCCAGGAGCATTTCAATTGGTGTCAGCAGGAGAAAAGACAGAGATGGGGCCAAGATGGCCAGTGCAATCAATGGAAATTGGCAGTGGGACCTGGGAAGAGCTGTCATAATTTTTATGCCTGTCCCATAGGATGATGAAGACAACAGGCTAAATGGTAACTAAATGGTAACCAGTGAAGACAAAGATGATTTCCCTGTGAACAGTTTGTACTTTAGCAGCCTGGGAAGATCCTGGAGAAGATGTCTAGGGGATAGATGAAAATAAGAGTTAGGCACTTAAGTGATGATAGTTGAAGGTGTAGTTATGGACGGTTATTTTTTTCTTCCTGGAGGTGATAGTTAAGACCAAGAAATTCAATAGAATTTCCAAGGGAGAAAACACAGATAAGAGTGCCCAAGGCATTTTCCCCCTTTGAGTAGCTGAAGCCTTAGGCAACTTATGTTTTTGCCTTTGTTATTTACTAAATTGAGGTCTTCTTGCTCCATAATAATTTTATTTAAAAAACTGAACATTTCTGAAAGCTCTTAAGCACGCTTTTTCTCCATCCACAATTCCATTCCAACGTAAATGCCAAGCCTGCCATACCACCACCAGTCCCACTGCTAACACATCAAAGAATGGGTAAGGCTTCCTTGTAAAGTTAAGCAGGTGAATGGGAAATGACAGTGTATACAAATATATAAGCCTAGATTCTAATATTATGTCAAGAGCCATGAAACTATAAAAAAAATCTACTTGCTTTAAAACGAAAGGAATGTTGTGGGGGTAAAAATAACAGTGTATTGGGAAAGAGAACATCTGCTTTCAGTTCTGGTTCTGGTAACTTTGACAAGTCTTCTAGCTTGGCAAGGTAGGGTTTCCTCAGGTATAAAATGGTGTCAAAGAATCAGGCAATGATGCCTACGAGTCTCACTCATCCCTGGAGAGTTCTGTAACCAAATGCCTAATGGAGTGGCCTCTCCTGTGCGGTAGCATCACCCGACCTCCTCCTTTACAACCCTGTAGTGGGGGCAGGAGTTTCAGAATACAGGTGCAAATTGACTTTAAGGATAAATTAATGGGGATGTTACGGATCATATCTGAACTGAAATGAGCTTTGGTTTTGGCCTATGCTGGTAAAAGCTGCCTCAGTGCTCTAAAGGTTCATCTTAGTCCGGTCTTAAATCTCATCTACATCCATTCTTCAAAAGTGCTTTCTGAACTAAAAGATTCTTCGCCCCTGAGCTCAGTCTTATATAAGAGCTCAATCCTCGTGTTTCCTTTCATTGTTCCTGTTTCATCATAAAAAGCTGTACAAAAATGCTAAAACTCATTTTTCTAAACTCCTTACACAGCACTGCCCGGATGCCAGCAACAGGGAAGCAGAATGCACAAGATTTCTGAGTTGAAATCCCATCATCTTTGATAAAAATGTCCACATTAGCATTATTTGATCATCCCATAGTGAGGAAATCATTGTTTGACTTTTATTTTTCTTCTCTGCTACAAGGAATGGCTGTGTGTGATGCTGTTAAATGCATGTCCGCAGAGTTTAGGATGAGTGTGGGAGTGTTAACAAGCCACATTGCTTGGGCGAATGTATATTTCTCTTCCTGCCATATGCTCCTTTCAGTTTCCTGTTAGTGATACACACTTAGATGTGCTCCACTAATATCCTCTCATTATAAACAAGCCCATCACAAAGACCTTGATAAAACCTCCCCTCTGTCAATACTTGAGGAAAGAAAGTCCATGACAGAAAAATACATCTGGAAGCCATCCTCCTTTCTTTTAGGACTAAATCTCAGTTCTAGTAATATAAAACGTACTCTTTAACAAAAGGAAGTGCCAAGTACTCTGTGCATTATTTTCCACATATAATGTAAAGTATAGAATAGGGCTAGGCAACTAGGGGAGCAAAAAAGGCTGCAGGCACGGAAAGAAATGACAGAGTCCCTGGGTGTAGAGCATCTTCAGAGATTCTTCACTTGTCCTTTAAGGGAATCCAAATTTACCTTAAAAATTAAGCTTCCTTCTGGCACTCTGGTCCCTTTTCTTTTTTTCCCTCTGTAGAAGTCTGGTTTAGCATACAGATCGTCAAATCACTAGCTCAGGTGAGAGAGTCAGCTAATTATTTTTAAGTGACGGGGGCTTTGAGGTGGCCTGAAACCTGCTGAAAGATAAGGGCTTAGCCAGGTCTTCTAAACCTAAACATCTAGCCTACAGCATAACAACTTAATCTGAACCAGCATGAGAATATCCACCTTGTGTAAATTACTTCATGCAAATTTATAGGGAGTGGGGTTTCCAGGATTTAGACTATATTCATCGGCTGGAGCATCTGCCCTAGCAGATCTGCTTCTGTTTCACTCATGCCACCTAGGTCTCTCTTTGCATAAGGCAAAGAAAAAAACAAATAACAATAAAAACAAGGCTTAGCTGAAACCAAGGACTTCTCTACAGATGCAAGTACTATGGAGAAGAAGGCTTATAACTGAAAGAGCAGCTCTTAGATCCTCTGGGAGGCAGGAGCACAGTGGAATGGCATTTCCTTTCCCTTTACAGTATCTCTGACTTTAGAACGAAAACTGTAGGTTTTGTCATAAGTCACAGTGGGACTTTAGCAACTGGGGATAAGAAAAGGCAGAACAGGGAAGAGTTGACTTCACAAGGGGGAAGTGGGATCCAGGGATTGTGTGGCAATGTAGATCTCCTCCAGGGCCCAGGAGGATGCCACAGGAGAGGTGGTCCTGGAACGCTGTCATCGGCTGTGTATGGAGATGGCTGTCAACTCAGGAAGCAAGTGGATGGTGGGGCTCTTTCTGGGATTTTATCCCCCAAAATTTCCCTAAGATCAGGGATATTCAATATTAGTAAGTAAGGGAATAAGCTTCAGCACTTAAGGATAGAAGACCAGCAGGAATTAGGTTGTCAGGGCTTCAAGTGGGCTCAACTTAAGGGCAGCACTGGTGATGGATAAGAGAGCAGGTGAAACTGGGTTCCAGGGAGAGAATCCTAGCCAAAGTTAGGAAAGAAGGCTGGCAGAAACCAGTCCTATGGCATAAAAAGTCTACAATTACATAGAAAGCATTAATTCTCTGGGACTCCATGATCTTTCCCATGTTTTAAATGGGAATGAGGTGAGCAGAAAGAGTGGTATAATTGGAGCATACTGTTTGACGTTTGGTCTGATTCCTGAAAAGACTTAGTGAAGGCTAGTTCAGGAAATGGACAGATCTGAAGTTATACTTAAGGACATTGCAGACTATGGAAGGCAGAGGAAAAGGAAAGACGTCAAGGGCTTATTTCTCTGCTCTGACATACTAAAGTCCTAATGAAAAGCAGACTTCAGGTACAAGTATGCATGTGAACATGGGTATTCTTACTCTTCCACATGAAGTCAACTCACTTTGTTCACTACCCAGATAACTAAAATGACTAAGTGTCCCTGGCACATGAGGGAAAACCTATTTTGTTCTGTACTTTAATTGGAAAGCTTACAACACCTAATGCTTATGTGAGGAATTTCTTTTAAACACAAAAAAACCTCTGGGGTGAGTGGTTCTTACATTTGAATATGCACAAGAATCACTTGGAAAGCTTATGAATAATGTGGCTTCCCAGGTTCCTGCCCCAAAGGTTCAGATTTTCTAAATCAAGAGAGGGGCCTGGGAATGTGCATAACAGCAAGAACTCCAAGTGCCCCGGATGACAGCAGCTGGCAGGACATACCCTCCACCCGGCTGCAGCTTCCTCTCCATGAGGAGAGCTGAATGAATTGAGAGATCTTAATAAAGATGACCCAGGTGCACATCACAGACTGCCTTCTAAATGAGCAAAGAAAGATGAACATATATTGATGATTAAAGTTGTACTTAAAAAAATATCCTACTCTGTAGAACATAACTTGTTGCCTTTTGGCTGTCTGAAAATGGAGGATCAGTGCATGAGAAGCAGGAACCCTTGGCTGATGTGGAATCAGGGCGTATTTCCTGTGCATGCTCCTTTATCTGTGAAAAGGTCTGCATTCTCTCGGTGGCCGCACCACAGTGGGCTGCACTGTAGTGCTGTAAGCCTCTGGGGGAGGCTAAGCTCTGCCAATCCCCTCCCCGTCGCCCAGCCAGCCCCTGGCTGAGCTCCTGATTAATTCCGGGGATCCTGAGAGGTTAACCCTTCATTGGATGGCTCCAGTGGGGAGCTGAGAGATTGCTAGTAATTTTTCACCTTTGGTTTTTTTTTTTAATGCGGAAACATTTTCTAAGACAGCAAATAAAAAATTATTTTTAAAACCCACATTTAAAATACATTAGCCACAGCATTCTCTTCTTACATGACTGTATCCTCCAAACATAACAATTATTTCCCATCCATCTCTTTTAACAAACTTCACATACATAACACAAAAAATATAGCTATAATTACAGCTTTAGCTTCTCAAAATGTGCCAGGCCCCCCTATTTGCTTCCTGTTCCCTTTGGAGAAAATAGTCTTTCTTTTCCCAAAGATAAGATTTTTTTAATTGGGATAGTTTAACTAAGCTGGAGAGATCTCCTTAATGAGATTATGTAAATGTATGCCAAGGATATAAACCACATTTTCTCAGAGAGTGGAACACTTCAAATATCATTTAATAAAACAGGAGCATGGGTAGAAACACCTCAATAAATTGTTAAGGGGCAAAGCAAGAAGGCTGAACTATACACATCTGATCAAATTTCATTTGATTCAGTTACTTTATTAAAGTCTCCTAGAGAAGGACAGAGGACCATTGTGCCACTGTGGAGGGGAACTTTTTTATTCCTCGATCACTGGATGTGAAGGTGGGGGGATAGCGCCCTTCATGGCCCCCTGAGGCTCCCTGTGGTTTAGTGTCACTGTCTTGAGGGTAGAGAGGCAGTTCTTCTCAATATTACAGACTGCAATTGTATTTTCCAACAAGATTATATAAAAAAAGAACACTCAGAACTAGTCACATGTCAGGCACGAAGGAAAAACTGCTTCCCTCCTCCCCCAACCACCACTACCTCAGGAAGAAGTACTATACTATACTGATGCACGTTCTTTGGAGCCCATGAGCTCTTATTAGACAAGACGTAACATAAATCAAGTATTTTCTGTTTCCTATTCTTGCTTAACACCTTTGTTGAATATGGGTTTTACTTTCATGTCTTGAGTTTCCCAACTAGTCTTGTTCTCTCTTTAGCCTTTGTTTCTCTTGAGTTTTACCAGCAGAATTTGGACACAGACACTAAACTGCAATAAATGCCACAGATGCTCAGAGACAGCCATGTACCCCTCTGTCGAAGACGGTAGTCCTAGAGAACATCCTGCTGCTGTGAGAAAATGTGAAGGCAGCCTCATGGAAGGGTAGCCTTTCCAGCACCCACATTCAACTTCAAGGGCTCCAGGAGAATAAATGGTTATAAAGGAAAATGTGAAGCCAGTCACTCCCGCGTTCCTCAGCTTTAGAGGATGTAGAAGTGAAGACAATTGTCCATGTAGGTGGGTAGACCAGTCCTAGGAAGTGCAACTCTGCTATCTCTTGAGCTGATTTTTTTTTTTAAAAGAATCCATCCCTTTAAAGGGGAAACCACAAATAATAGTGATTCTGTTTCTTATAATTAAAATTGTTTAAAGCAAATATGTGGGTCATATATATTTTGGAAAAAAAACCTCAATATTCCCTACATTTAGATATAAAATTCCTTAATAATCAAACGTAAAAATGATCAATTCACAAGAGGCTACAGTAGGTATCTGGAACTCTTAAAGTAATGTACAAACAAAGAGACTTCTCTTAAGGCATTTTAGACACTATGTGTGAGAAAGAAAGAATGCAAACTGGAAGCCAATATTGCTGTTTCCCTGGCATACTTGGGCAACATGTAGTTCTTATTTGATGGCAAGGATCTTTTTTCTTAGCATCTATCTTTTTCCTTGGGAAAGTGAGCCTGCCTACGCTGCATCTGAGACTACCCCTTCCTTAGCAGAGTGTATTTGAATCCAATCTCTTTAAGCACAAAGCCTTGACCCATCACCAAAACCCTAATCCTCTGTAACTTTCTATCTCCTTTCTCTTCTTGGTTTACACTCTTTGCTAGGCACAGATGTTCTGTGTTTAATTAATAGCACAGGATATTTTCTTCCATGTTTCTTAAGCTGCCCTCTGAACTCTATAGCTAATATTTTATAAGGCTGTTTAATTCAACCCTATATTTCATCCTAAATGAGAATAATTTCTAGTAGCAATATGCCTCTTGAAATGTCTCACTTTATGGAATGAACGAATCCATGGCGGTACCAAGTACCACTTGGGTTCAGCATCCCAGAAACACCGCAAGCAAGTTGGAGCTGGAAGGGGCCGTGGAGACCCCTCGGCCAACCCTTCCACATTAAAGATCTGGAGACTGAGGTCCTGGTAGGTGGAATGTCCTGCCTGAGGACACAGGGCCAGTTAGTGGCAGGCAGAAGAAGAAAAGAGTTCTAATCTCTTGTCCAGTGATTTTTCTGCTATTCAGTAGTACATTTCAGAGACCATATCCCCTTCTATTTTCCTCTGTTTTCCCAAATGTGCTTATTTCTCTCTGTATAAACGATTCGATCAAACTTAAGATTTTACCCTTCAAAAGACCCCACAGCACTGACATAGGTTATTATCTATTCAGCATATTCAATTCAAAACACTCATATGACTTTTGTGCGTGTCACCAGCTCATTTGCTGCATTTGGTTTATTCAGCCATGATTAGAGATAGTCATTTACAGTCACACATTTGGAAACTCCTTAACAAGCTTCTAGCAGTTTCCTTTCCAAAGCTGTTTAAATAGATGAGGGTGTGGTGTCAGCCGCGACAGCAGTTTCCTCCATACCACTGATTCCTGCTGCTATTCATATGTCTTTATCAGGATTTCCATTTTGTAAGAAAGACTTAAAAAAAGAGCCCCAAAACAAAGATGCACATTTCAGAGACTGTAAGTCATCATTTCAGGAAGATTGACTCTAAAAATTAAAATTGAAACCACCACACTATAACCTGAAAGTTCCCTGAAATAAAAGTCCTCCCCCTCCCCCCTTTTATTTTAAAGAATACTTTTTGAAGTAATTGGCACAAAGACTGTTCTAGTGCAGATTGCTGCAAGTGTGCTCTTGGCAAGAACATCATAAGCACTAGAAAAACTTTAATATGCTCAAGAAGCCAAAAACAAACTGACATCAGGAACTCAAGTGTGGGAACAAACAGGGGAAAAAAGAGAGCATCTCAATTTAATACAAACCTACATACAAAGGGACCAATTTTTATGATTCATGGTTTAGCATACAATGCAGTTGTCCTCTGAGTGAATATAGAGTAGTTATACATAAGAAATTAGAATTATCAATTCGGGAGAATTTCTCGAGAGTCCTTTTGGTATGTAATACTGCAGCTATAATGCCTAAGAAACTACACATCAATGCATTAAATGAGATCAGGTTGGGATCTATTTAGAAAAGAAGAGTTTAAACTTGGAGAAGCATCTCTTTGATTTGACCTCTGGAGCCAACCTTCTGCAGGAAAATTCAAAATGAATAGCTTTACCTCTACCTGTAGCGTGGCTTTCTGGGTCTTTAAAATATACGTTTGAATACATGTAGCACAAGTTGGGGGTGGAGAATTATTTTAGAAGGGTCTTCTGTGTGGAATGAAGTGGGAAGAATTCATCAGTTTTTTCACTGTACAAGATATTGAATTCTCCCTATTCCCTCGAATGTAAGAGGGAAAATATTTTTTTAAATTTTCCTTCTTCAAGTCATCTTCTTCTTTGCTATTTTATGGTAAGGATTCAAGGATTTGGAGATTTTCTGCATCTTTCTCCATCCACATTTCACATTTATCCCTGATTGTGACCAACACTGACTTTACCCTGAAACTGAAAAGATCGTTCTGTTTTTCACAGTCTTGCTAAGTAAGATTTCTCCTGCAACCCCCTGGAGTTCAAATGTGCTATACTTTTTTTTTTCTGGGGAACGTTTGAAGTCCCCTTTAAAAATAATGCCTTGAGGATATTTTTCCCTAATACCATTTAAAGAAACTTGAAAGCATACGGCTCTTGAAGTGCACAGGGTTCTAATGAAGTAATCAGTGCACTGCTCATATGCAGACTTCCACCAGGAGCTTTCAAACCCAACCCAGATCAGTCTTTTGAACGAAGTGAAATTCTACAGAAACTCCTTTCCTCTATCTACCGGTGATATAAAGGCTTAGTGAGCCACTGTGCTAAAGTGGTGACTTTCAACCTTTGAAGGATGGAAGGTGCTAGAAAGATTGCATCAGAATCAAAACTGTCAGTGGCCAAGCAAAGCAATCTTGTAAGCTTGTAAGACAACTCAAGACAAATATTCCTCTGTAGTATACACTCTCCGTCCATAGTATGGGAGGAGAAAATAAAAAGTTTCTTTCTAGGGTTCTATTTGATGTAGTTCCTGGTAGTTCTACTGTTACCTTAGGTGATTCTCCACACAGCCAGAGATGACTAAATAAAACAAAAACATGGGATATTAATGCGCTTTCTCTGGAACTGGTACAACATGCTGTTCTCCTGCAGTTTTGCAATGGATTCTCCAAATACATCATAATTAAAATCACACTTCTTCAGGCACAACCTCATTAGTGCCGAAATATTACATCTTGTGCTATTTCCCTGGGATTTTAGCAAAACAAGTAATGATTCTTTTGATTATTGGAGTGACTTCTGCTATCATAACTGCCAAGTAAGTATGCAACTGTTTAAAAGAAGTGGAATTGGCACTTGATTTTTTTTTTTTTTCACTACTTTGGTTTAGGCAGACATAACCCTCAAAGGAGAGGGGTTTTAGACAGGATGGGCAAACTGATCCCGCCCACTCACAATATCTCCTTCTCCATAACATTTTAGAAGGAAGGGATGAGGCAAGCAGTTGATTGACAGATGTATAAAATACGCACATTCAGGGGTGATTGTCCTACACTTTCCTGGTCTCCACATGGTCAGATAATGTTTTTCAAGTGTCCAAATGATGCTACATCATGTGCACTTCTTCCAAACTACATAATTTCATTCATTCAAAAGTATCTCTGAGATTACTTTATTGCCAGACACTATTTTAGATTCTGGAGATACAGCAATGAAAAGGGCAGGCCAAGGGGGAAGGATGAGCTCTGATAAACATCTCTGATCTGGGGCCCTGCGTAAAATTGGGAAAACCAGGTCGGAGGCTCCTGCAGAGGCCCAGGTGAGGGAGAAGATGGTAGCTCAGAAAGAAATGGTGTCAGGTAGTTGGGTGTTGGATACCCTGTGAAGGTCAACTTAACAGAATTTCTTGATGTATTAGATGTGAGGTGGCCAGTAAAGAGTAGACTCAAAGGACACTCTTCAGCTTTTGGCCAGAGGCTCGTGCCCCTTACTGAGATGGGAAGGGGTGGTGGATGGCAAAACATCTCGGGGGTGGGTTTTGTTTTGGTCAACTTTAAGATTGTGAAATTGTCAACATTCAAGTGAAGATTCAGCTGCACTTAGAAGTTTAAGTGTACTAAAGAAGTCTTGATATTTTTTCCCAACTTTATTCAGAAATCTTATGTGTGCTTAAATAAAAATCATTCTAGAAATTTTATCATATCCATTATGCTAAATGCCCTTGGCAAACGGAGACATTTGTGATGTGCATGTTGCAATCGCTGATTTCTTTTTAATCCACGTCTAAAAGGAAACTTGGAAGTATTTTGTGAAAAAACACACTACTCAGTCAGGACTAAAGACAAGTCTAGCAGGCCAGGTAAATAACGACAATCTTCCATTATAGTTATAAAGCCTGTGCAGCCTGCAAGATCTTTCTACTAGACAAATTTTATTTTTCCTATACTTTCTTGAAACATTATTTGCAAAGCAGCTAGCTTTTCAAGTGAAGAAACAAATTCAAAATCCAGGTCTGAAGAACAAATCCATGTTTCCCAGGTCATGTTCAGCTTCCGAGATGAAAGTCTACACAGCGCTGTGTTTAAAAAGGCTTCATATGAATGCTCTGCGAGGGACAAGCACTCTCTCCAGACCCGGCCACTTCCCATTTTGCCTGATCTCTGGGAGGCATTTGAGTTTATAACCAGGAGAAAGGAAGACAATATACAGAGCTTCCTCTTGACAGAATGTACTGGCAAATATTTAGAGAACACTGGTCCACTTTGAAAAGGCTCCCCTTTCAAAAACACTTCTGCAGAGTACTGTGGATGGCACACTTTCCCAAAGCAATGCCCTTCTCCCCGGAGCTGCTGGAGGACTGCTACATATGTTTGGCTTCTTTAATCCCAATAAAGCAGCAAGGAGGGCTTAGGTGGTAATTTATTTATAAGAACTTAGAATAAAGCATCAGCAATTTGAATGCTGTGTAGAAAAGTGGGAGGGAAATTTTACAGAGGCAGGAGATCTGAACTTAGAAGTGAGCATTATGACAAACTTTTGCTTTATCTACCCTTGGAATCAGTTTTGTCATTTTTAATTGACCGATTTTCCCTTGTTTGCTTAACATTTATTAATTGATTGTTATGCTCATGCAATTAATTCAAAAGCTGGCAAGTTTAACACAGAGAAATTAATTTTCTTTTACCAACATGCCACTTAAAATACATTTTTGGAAGCCTGGGTTACCAGGAAATTACCTTCAAATTAATCAACAAGGAAATTAGACGATAGTGTCCCTTGACATCTGTCAATCCAAAATATGTCAGTTTCTTCCTTTTGTTTGAGTAGGCTTTTTCTGCTGAGTAAGGAATAAGAAAAGCCTTGGATATTAAAGTAGAACTACCCCACATCTAAATAGGCGGAGAGAGGAAAGCAGTTCCTTTGTATAAATATGCAATGTTTAAATGAATATTATTTTTCATTGAGAATAATTTCTAGGAAAGAGGTAAATTTCATTAGAGAATATGGAAGTTAAGCTCATGGCCTTTTTCCCCAAACAGGTCTTTGGCTGCTTTTCTTTATTTTCCCCTATTTAAATCCTTAATAGGAGTCAACACTCTGCTAGGCCCCATGGGCAAGCTTGTCCAGGAGTTGCACACACTGGCCAAGGCCTGAATGAGACCTACAGAGGGATGCCCCGTGCAGAAGCAGCAAAGAGGAGAGCTGTCCTGACAAGGCATGAGGGGGGCCTCTTAGGGAGCAGGCAGCATTTGAGTTAAAATGTTATGGGTGAGGAGGATTTGACTGGCATTAGAAACAGTATAAGCAAAAGCACAGAGACATGAAACTTTTGTGTTCAGAAGTGGAGAGGAGTGTAGAGAGGGACAAAGGAGAGTAGGTGGGGAGGTGCTGGAGGAGGGAAAGCAGGCTGGATTGTGGAATGCTATGAATGCTGCACAAAGAAGTTGCGGCTTCATATTACAGACAAAGGGAGGGGCACGGAAGAATTCTGAAGAAAGGATTATATGACAGGACCTGAGATTTAGGAATAAAACTGTGAGGGCATTCATTCATTCATTCATTCAATGTTTAATTAACCTCTATTAGGCCCTGTACAGGCACTGGGGCATAATTACTAAGAAGCTCACAGTCCATCTGTGTTGACCTGACGAGGGTGTGGTCAGGGCTGTAATGGAAAAGTGAATAAAAGGAATCTCCAGATGAGGGTAGAGAATGAGTGTCATAGGACTAGTGTCCAGCTGATTACTCAGGCTTCAGCCTTGGACCACTCTTTGTTTCTGCTAATGTTTCCATTTCATCAGAGTTCAAAGGCAGAAAAGGAGAGTGTATCACTTCTCTTGGACTCATCCTTGATCCCCTTGTTCTCACTTCCCAGATCCATTAAGACCAGTCATTAAGACCTGGAAATGTTCTTTTACTTCTGATGGTATCCATTCCAGGTGACATTACTGTAATACAAATTCTTGAAATCTCACATCTGGACAATTGGGTGGGCAGCTGCCTAACTGGTCTCCTCATTTTTTCCCCCGTCTTATTTTTCTCCATTCTGGTCCATCCTGCATTTTATTGTCAGATTCATCTTCCGAAAGTATCTTTACTCTAAGGCAGTAGACCAGGAGCTGTAGGGTCTCCCTCATTTACCTGCATAACTTTGGAGCAGCGGCAGGACCTCTGTGAGCCTCAGTTTCCCATATGTCAAACAGTGGTGGTCATTCTCTCTATCCCTGTCTTACACAATTCCTGAAAAAATCGAATGAGGTAGTGCATTTAAAAATGCCTTAAAAATGGTGTTGCACCATGTAGATATCAAATTGTGGTACTGTCACTATCACTACTCAAGAGCCTTGACTGATTCTGGAATAAAAGACCATTTAGCTCAACATGAAAAGCCTGTGACCATTCAGTCTCAAGCTTCAGTCCCAAGCCAAGCCAAGCCAATTTGGCTCTTATCTTCCATGACTTCCCTCCCTGGACTCCAGATGTTTTGTCCAGCATCTCCTGAATCTGCTTTGTGTTTACCTTCCCTGTATCTTTCATCACATCATCTTTTAGACCAAGAATTCCTTCCCCATGCCCCACTCAGTGGAAATAACATTCATTCTTCAAGGGCGAGATCAAATCCCTTTTCCTCTTCTTGGTCACTTTAGCCCAATGCTGTCTTCTTCTCTTTGAATTCCTACTATTGTCTTGGCTACCCATCAGCACTAAGTTGTACTACCAGGGATTGCTCTCTCCCCGTCTCTGCCTTTGTCTCCGTCTCTCTGTTTTCCTACTGATGGCATGGAATGTGTTCTTTATTTCTCTGTGTATCTCATAGGACCAGACTACAGGATGACTGACTGCTTAGATGCTACATCTATCTACTGTGTGAAAGCTTACAAAGTTCTTAACTTTCTTTCTTTCTTTTAATGCTTGCAATAGCCTCTGAGGTAGGTAGAACACATATTAGTATCACCTTTCCATAAATAAGGAACTGGAGGCTAAGAGAGGTGAAGCGTTTGGTTACGATCACACAGCTAAAATAGAATTCCGATGTTCCTCCAAGCTCAGTGCTCTCTTCCACATGCTACCTTGCACCTCTTGCCACTCCCAATTGCTGTTCTGATCCATCGGAGCAGTCTAAATCTACCTGGTTCTCCCTTTTACTTCAAAAAACTTTCAGTATAAGATTCCCTTTAGAAAACATATTAGTAAGATTCTTCTTGGGGTTAATTTCGTGAGTACAACTGGGTACTGCAAGAAGCCACTTAACTGGGACTCCAGAAAATGCCCAGTGTATTCACTATGTAGTAGGTGGGACTCGCTCATCTGGGCCCTCTGAACCTTTCTCCCTCAAGAAACTTAAGGTGTCTATATTACTAATTACTGACTCTGATAAGTGATTATTTCAATGCAAAGAGGGATACGTAAAGGTTTCAATCACTAATAAAAAAAATATCAAACTCAAAGTGGGATAATTGCTATGGTTTGGGATGTCTGTCCCATGCAAACTTCATGTTGAAATTAGATCCTCATTGTTGGAGGTGGGACCTAATGAGAAGTGTTTGGGTCCTGGGGGTGGAACCCTCATGAATAGATGAATGTTCTCCCTCAGGGGCGAGTGAGTTCTCACTCTATTAGATCCCAGGAGAGCTGGTTGTTAAAGACCTGGCACCTCCCACTGTCTTGCTTGATACCTCTCTTGCCATGGCATCTCTGTACCTGCCAAATCCACTTCCCCTTCTGTCATGAGTGGAAGCAGCCTGAGGTCTCACCAGAAGTTCAACAGATACAGGTGCCATGCTTCCTGTATAGCCTGCAAAACCACAAGCCAAATAAACCTCTTTTCTTTGTAAAATATCCAGCCTCAGGTATTCCTTCATAGCAACAGAGAATGGACTAAGACAATAATATTATTAAATAACACCAGACAGCTAGTCTTAACATTAACCTAAGTGAGCAACAATGACAAGGAGTCTTGAAAGGCCCCCAGGTGCACTTGGTCTAGAGTGCAGCCTAATCACATCAGCCATGATTCATGGCCATGCCTATATAATCCTTTCCCCCAAGGCAATCCATAGACTCCACTGCAGGGATGGTGTCATGGTAGTAACTTCCAGCTATTTTCCTACTTTTATTTTATGAACATACCTCTGCCTTTGCCCTCTTTAGAAATGAAATGGGTCATCTGAAGGCTTCTATTAAAAGTGGCTTTTCTTCACAAAAATAAATGCACCGATAATAGAAATAAAATGAGGAGATCAATTGCTAGTGATAAACATAAGCTAAGCCAATATATTCTGAAATGCTAAAACCCTAGATTTTACAGTTATAATCCAATAAAGATAATATTGGATATTCATAGTCACTTAGAGTTTACAGAATATTTTCACTCATATTATCTTACATTAACCTCATAATAACTCTATGATGTTTCAGAAGAGATACTATTATCCTCTTTCAACAGACTTAGGCAGGCTAAACGAGTTCCCCAAGGTCATATATATACCAAGTGGCAAAACCAGGACTAAAACCTACATCTGTTGATCCTAAGGCCAGGGTTTTTTACATGCTACTGAGTTACCCAAAACAACAATATGTGTCTCCATTTGGCTAACTCTCACTGTCCATAACTAAAGATTTGTCCTGCTGTGTCCCTGGTCTCATCTATGAGACATCTCACAGCAGTTACCTCAAATAACTTCAAACAGTTCAGTGAGAAATGCACCTGTTTCAAAAAGGCCCCAAATGGTTTATTCTGTCAGGTGTCCCTCACAATAGTCAAACACCCAGGCTTTTCAGCTCTACGATTCTATGATTTTAAGAGGGAAAGGGAGAAGAAGAGAAAGAGAATCTTGAAAGATTTTGTGGTATTTGTTTTTGGGAACTAAGGACAGTGAAGATGCTGTGTTGTTCTCTAAGATGGATTGCCTGTTCGTACCTCTGCCTTTGTGGAAATTCAGTGGGATGAGGATGAGGATGCAGATCCCAGGACTGGCATAAAATACTGCCTGCACATTCCATTGAAGCCATGGCCTCCCTCTGACCATGCTACCACTGTGGAGCCAGCACTGTGAGCCTGACACCTGACCACTGTCTTCCTCTGCTCCTAAGCAGTCTGTGAACATGAGGTCAGAGAGGAGAGGGAGCTGGGGAAGAAGGGAATGGGGACTCCCTTGGCCTTCCTAGTAGGTGCAATGTGTCCTTAGTGTCATCCATTTCCATATTCCTCTCCTCCCTTCTGTTGGCCAAAGGCTCTTACTCTGCTGTATCTCTGCTGATACCCAGGATTCCAAATCACACTTTATTCCATCCCTCACACCTCCCTCCCCCATTTCCTTAGTGCTCAGTTTTAAAGAATATCAGGGAAAAAAGCCCTCTAATATTAGACAAGAATGCTTTACTACAGTACAGATCGCTGTCTGTCTGTAATGCAGCTTCTTTCACCCGATTCTTTCTCCAGCCACCAGCCCAGGGGGGTCGTGGGGCACTTCCAAGGGGATGTTTCTCCTGCTTTTCATCCCACTGGTTACCTTATTTTCTTAATAGGCTCAGGCATCAACTATTCTAAGGAAACTGATTTTCCTGTTTACAAAGATCTGAACAGAGAATTGCTGTATCTCAACCCCTGGGAGCCCCTTCTGTGCTGAGGGTCCCTTAAGCCCCCAGCACTGGGAACTGAGGGAGGCCAAGCTTCAGGCATGGCTAACTTTTCCCCAGGAAAAGAGAGCTTCATATTTTGTTGCTCTTGTAGCATGAGCATTTGCCCATACTTTGGTGGGAGGGAAAATGAGAGAGAACAAATTTGGGAAATAAATGCTTAGGAAAAAATAGATCACTTATTTTCCCCAAGAAGTATTCTCACAGTGTTTGCCTGTTGTAGCTGCTGAAGTCAGATCAAGGAACCTGTAGATTTTTCTGGGTATATATTTTCTTGCTTTGTAGGGTATTGGCTGCATGATCTGATAAAAGCTGTGACTAAATGAACCCTACGATTTGTATTCCCACAGCCACAAGTGTATTGGCTACTTCTTTTCCTCCCGCCTTTGGCTCTGGAAGGTTCATTACTTACAGTTACTGCAGAATCAATCTGAACTGGCCAAAATCAGTGATGGAATTTATAGCATAATAAATGCCCTGCCGCACAAATGCAGTTCCACATGAAAGGCTTGGGAATGTTCTTTTGAGCAATCCTTCTACATTGTGGAGTGTACTTTTTTTTTTTTTTTAATCAATTTAACAGAATCATCTTAAGCATATTTTGAGAAGTATAATCCTGACAGCTACAGGGCAGATTTTCCCCGAGGCAGGTATTGTTGCAGAAAAACAATATTATTGATAAAAATCTTAGCATATTGGAACTTGGAAGGGAAACGAAATACATCTTTTTCATTCTTCACACCAATCCTTTAGAGCTCCATTTTCTAACCTCACATTGCTTTCCACTTTCTCTTTGAATTTTTATTTTTGTAAAAGTGTTTTAACACTTCTTGAAGCACACTAATGAACTGTTCTTTAAGAAGAATCAGCAGTACCAAAGTTGGCTTTGAGAGGCAGGCAGAATTTGAAGTGCACTCAAAAGATAATGCACAGATTGGGGTATCAATGATTTTCCTTTTTAAAAGTCAGCAAGTTAAAAGATTACATTGGTATCTGGCCCATTTTTCTTGCTAAGTGCCCATATTATGGGTGAATCCTGTTTTACAGCATTCTGATACACAGAGAGTTGAACTTGAGCGTGAAACATTGAAAAAAATATCAGAAAGACAGATGGTAGGCCGTCCTCCTCAAAACTCAATTTCATATTATGCATGTGATTGCTAATAGGCAAGCACTAAAAAACAATTTTCCTTGACGGAGAAGGGCTGATAAATTGTCAACATAAAGTTAGACTGTGGTTGCTCCAGTGATCGAAAGCTCGTCTGTGAGTTTGGTCCCATCAAAGTCAGCTTCTTACAACCGTATCAAAATTCATGAATGCATATGTCTATAAAGTGACTGAAAACAACCCATAATGCACGTTTGTTTATTGTGTATCAGCTCTGTGTTGCTTTAGTACATGCAAAAAGCCCAAACATACACCCAAGCCCAACTTGGTCCAGTTCTCTTTTTCAGCTTCTGCATATGGAAGAGAGCCAAGAGCCAAGTGGGGATGATGTCCCCTTCTATCCTGAGATCTGACTTAAACAAAAATATCTACTCTTAAATGGCTTCTGTGTGGCTTGGGAGTGTACTCCATGGGGTTACACTAGCTTTGTGGTGACAGAAGTAGGTGCATTTGAGGGCAATTGAGAGCACTGATTACCTGGAGAAGAAAAAGATGTTTGAGAAATAAAAATAAATAAAATCAAGCAGCTGAAAGCAACTGGGCTCATGATCTGCAACACAAAGTGCCAAAGTTTCATGTTGCCTTTGGTAGAAAGATGAAGCCTGTGCAGATGCTAAAAAAATATTTAGAAAGAAAGGGAGAGGTTTTCTTTGTTTTCTTTGTTAAGATTATGTTTTTAAAAAAGCAAGCATTCAAACCAGGAATATAAAGGTTTATTTTTTGGGGGAGAAAGAAAACGGGTAAAAATTTGCTCCTATTGAAAATCTAGGAGTCATATACTATATTTGATTTTTTAAAAAACCACTTATAACACTGAATATTTTCATAGTTAGGAAACTGATATTTTCTGTCATTAGTTACTGTTCACTTGAGAACTGTTGTTTTAATTGCAGATCGGTTGTAACTGATGTGACATGCACAGATCTTATTGGGACAAGGGGATTGGGTACTCAGATAACACTGTTTACAAAGGTTGCTATAATTAGTAGAAATTCTGAACAGCCAACCAAAATCGGAAGTATGTAAGTTGAAGAACAAATAAAATTTCTGTAATGAGAGAAAGTTATCATCTTGAAAGGTCAGGGGTTTTACTAAATAGTATATTGAATGGAAAACGTAGGCTACCTAAAATGTAGGTTTTGCTTACATTTTACCAAACACAGAGGCATTTCCAAGAATCTAGATACCTAATGGTGTGTAGACCAAGTGCCAAGTGATTGAGGTCTATGCAGTGCTTCCTATCTCTGATGCATTTTGCAATGCCAGCTTTTAATGCATACAGGTCTTAGTTTTTTTTTTTTTTCTTTGCGTTCCTGGTTCTAGGATCATATTCCTTTTCTTCAAATGTCATTTATATGAGCAATCTGAGATTAAGGGGAAAAAGTCCCTGCACTCATGTTGGCAGAATGATAGAAGGAAAAATAAATGGAGAAAATTCTAAAAGGAATGATTCCATGACTTATTTAAATCTACATAGTGACTCTCTTACCTTATAGGCTGAGAGCAACCTTCATAGTCTCCTTGTTAGAAAATAATGCTCTTTCTCTTACAATGATTCAAAAAAATTTTGTTGACCCAGAATTCTCTTAATCTTGATCCTTGTGACCTCTTCTAACTGATTAGCCCATGGGCTGGCATTACTCCACATGAAGGTTCCTACTCTTGTCTACATATGCCAGCTCAGCTTAGCTATCTTTATTCCTGATACTCAGATTTCTTTCTGCTCAATACACTTGATGCCTCCATCTCTTTACTGATACCATTCCCTCTGTTTAGAGTTCCCTTCTTTCATATCTCTGTAGGTGAGCCTATCCCTTAAGAGCTGGCTAACATGACGCTGTCTTTGAGATCGTCTTCTTTTACACCAGACAATCATTTGCTTTATCCTGTTGCCATTGGAACATACCTCTATTATGGCACATATCACATTATCTCATTATGATTTCTTTGTGTGCCTAAGTCTAGACTCTGCTCTCTAGATCAGGGACTCTGTTTTATCCATCTTTGTCTTCCCAGTACCAAGTACAGTGTATAATACACAACAGGTTCACAACCAGTATTGACCACATGATTGAGTGAAATCAATTCCTAAATACTTGGAACAAAGGGTGATGTTGAAGAATGAAAATTATAGATCATTCTTGGTTACACTAGACTTCTCTTTTGTTTTCTCAGGTTATTACAAACTGAGAAAGTGTGTTTTCAAAAGAGTTTCCATTATGTAGATGTAAATAAAGTTTTGGGAAAAAACCACATTCTAAAACTCTAGTTGGAATACTTAAAATTAGTTATTTCATATCAGTCTGGAAGGAACTGAAGTGATAAGATCTAGGGTCAGCATATACCTTGTTCAGCTTTCTTTAAAGGCATGGGGAGTAATAAAGCTCTCCATTCTATCTTCGATGAAATAATAACACTGAAATATCACCTCATTTTTGATGTCAGTGATGATTTCTTCTTACCTCTATGATGTCAAAAGGGAATTATTATTATTAGAATGACAGAGTACTAATGATGCTGTAAAAAAAAAAAAAAGGAATAGCTGAAATCATCATAACCCACGCATCCAACATATCCCTTCTTGACTTAGCCTCACTGTTTGGTACTTTGAACAGAGTCACTCTGCAATATCACAGCTGTGTAAATTTTTTTTCTCAGCAGGAAGTAAATCAAGAGCAGGTGCCTATGAATTTTCACTAGCAGAGTATCATCCTTTAAAAATTTTCAGGACTGGATGGCATGATTAGGACATGTGATTTATGAATGTAAGAGAAAAAAGATTCTTTGGGGACCAAAATGTCTTATGGGTTCTTATGCCACATTTCTGCTGATGTTTTCTCCAAGAAGAGGACCACTGTGCGGGGAGAAAGACTGGACAATGGCCTCTCTAGACTTCACAGTCTGTCAACTCTCTATGGGACAGTGATGGTATGGTGTGTTGGTTCTGGGCTTCACTCTCTTTTTCACTTACTGAGTGCTCTGCATCAATCTGCGTCTACTTTAGGGTTCTTATTCACCATGGTTGACCTATGGGGTTCTTGGAGTGCATAAAAACCTGGAGGTGCTAGGCACTGCCACTGTTGTGCCCTAGAGATCAAATCCACAGAGCTTAACATTCCTCTGCTGTACCAAGGGGCTTGGGATCTGGCCACTATGAGTTGTTCGGCAAATTACATCACTTTCTATATCATTTCAGTATAAAGACACATTTCACAGAGAAGACAGTAATTCATAATAAAAAATTCAAGAATGCTTTATATTCCTATGATATTTTTCTTTGAGGAGTTTGAAAATTATCATATTGTTAATTCCACTCATCATAGAAGAGCATTTACCCAGGTCTCAACTGCCTATGGGGCTATTCTAGGCAGGTTAAACATTTCAAGTCCCTAAAACTGGAAACATATACCCACTTCAGACAAGACTGGCATAGATAATCACCAATAAACCAACTGCAAAAAATTAAAGAAGAAGATAGATAAATTTAAAGAGAACATGATGCTGTGTGTTATTTGCCATAAACAGAGGGGTGAGTATATACTGTGTTTAAAGTGAGCAAGGAAAATAAATTTGCCACTGTTTATGAAATAGGGCAAAGGAGTATTTCTCTCCAATCACCATTATTTTTTGTCTTCAGTTGAGGATCTAGATTAATTTCTGAGTCTGGTTGGTTTTAGTCCATTCATAGTCCCTCTAAGAACAAGGTGCAAAAGTTCACTGACCCCTCCCTAAAAATTACAAAATCCTTCCGAGACCTCTTTCCCCTCGTGGCATTCATTTGGTTAAATGTTTTCCAGAATACTTCAGATTCTCAAACTGCTCTTGACCATGAGGCAATATAATAGTTCTTGGTGACTCTGAATGACCCTGTGGGAACTTCTGGGCAGACCTTAATTTCCTTCTTCCCGGGAATGAGGAGCTGCTCCTGAGTAGGCTGACCCTCTATTCCATTTTAGTCAGAATGTCCCAAAGGGGCCAAAGCACTAATGCACAGAATGGAGCTCAAGGGAAGGTACTGTCAACCAACCATCAATGACGAATGAACATCAAAGGCAATTGTTTGCTATGTTTTCATCAAGGAAATAGAGGCCCAGGATAACAGGCTGCTTGTCCAACTTGGCAGAGCAATGAAGAAGCAAAGTGCTGGTAGTGGGATGAAATCTTTTGATTCTCCCCACCAGGTGTGCCCCTATTAAGCCACTCTGTTTTTCATGACTTCTACAAGGAATCATGAGTTTGAAGGACATTTGACAAGGGGCTGTTGAGGACTGTTAAATATATTCAAAACTACCAAGTAATAATCAAGTATCTCTTGATTGTACTTCCAGAGCTCTAGCCCCTAGAATTGGGTACAAGTGGGGTGCAAGTTAAACACACATTGATTTTTAAAAAACTGAATATGATAGCATGAAAAATATGTCATAGAATGTATCAACCATGAGTGTAGGCTTTTTAAAAAGAAAATTTATCATACTATCATCTTACCCTTATCATCAGGACCCCAATACTTAAAAAAACCTGTATAATTCCATGGGATACATATTCTCATCTCTAAATTTCTTTCTTTTTCTTTTTAATTTTACTTTAAGTTCTGAGGTACATGTGCAGGTCACGCAGGGTTGTGGCATAGGTGCATACATAACCAGGTGGTTTGCTGCCTCTATTCTCCCTTCATCTAAATTTCTTTTAAAGGGACTAGAGCACTGACTCAAGGAAGATGTAGAACACTGACCCAAGGAAGAAATACGTTCTGGCTTAGTACAAATCATGTCTAATATTTATAAATTCATTCATTTTTACAAAACAAATGTTTATATTGAATTTCTACTGTGTGCCTGAAACTGTTCTAGGAATTTCCTGTTACACTGCAGTAGGAAAGGAAAACGATGTACAAATACATGTATAAAATAGTATCAGGTTGTGTTAAGTTTGATGAGAACAGTAAGGAACAGCATAAAGCAGATGATAGAGTGCAGAAGGTACACTTGATCTGTTGTAGATGTGGAGGTAAGGAAAGTGATGTTTGAACAGAAATCAGAAAGTGATGTTTGAGCAGGTGTGACCCATGGGAATATCTCAGGACAATATATAATTTAGAGAGAATAAAAGGCAGATGTGAAAGTCTTGGTAGAAGGGAGATGTCAATGCTGCTCTAAGTCAAGAAATAACTTATTTGGGTTGCTTCTGTAGACAGCTGCCCAACTATGAGCCAAAGGTGATATTTCCAACATGGTCACTTAGAGATATCCATTGTTCACTGGTAGTTCAGATAAAAGATACACACCCACCCAGACAGCAGCCCACAGCTTCTTCCCTGGATATAACTACAGAGGGTTGAGAATTTGATTACACAGATGATTCTTTTGTTTAAATGAGTCTTGTTACTCAAATCATGTTGTGATGAGGTCATACTTTTCATATGATGGTGGGACGGGGGGCATCCCTAGAGGGATGGGGACAGATAAAATTGGTCCCTTGTCCCCTGGAAAGTCACTACAGTGGAGCTATAAGCTCCAGAATCCTGGCTCTCTTCTTCAACTTAGAATGAGTTGATAGAGGTCGGGCATGGTGGCCCACGCCTGTAATCCCAGCACTTTGAGATCATGAGGTGGATCAAGAGGTCAGGAGTTGGAGACCAGCCTGGCCAACATGGTGAAACCCTGTCTCTACTAAAAATACAAAAATTAGCTGGGCATGGTGGCGGGTGCCTGTAATCCCAGCTACTTGGGAGGCTGAGGCAGGAGAATGTCTTGAACCCGCGAGGCAGAGGTTGCAGTGAGCCGACATTGCACCACTGCACTCCAGCCTGGGGAACAGAGCAAGACTCTGTCTCAAAAAACAAAAAAAGAAAGAAAAAAAAGAATGAGTCAATAGAATCTCCTAAGGAATGTTGCATAGTACCTCTCAGATATGGCAGTGTTCAAGCCACAGGGGCAGTCTGCCTTCCGTGCAGGTTCAGTTTCTGGGATATAGATGCTCTAATCAAACCATAGAGACTTATGGGCTACATAGGAGACTTAGAAGCTCCATTTATTGCAGAGATGAACAACCTCAAATTGGTCCTTTTCCTACTTCATTTCTTGCATTAAAGGCTATATTAGTCTTCCCATGATGCTAAATCAATTCTAAAGAAAACCATTTGGTATGTGCTTCTTTTGTTAAAGGGACAGATGACGTATTTCAGTCAAATTTTGTCTCTTATAATCAAATCAATATTCAGGACACTTAAGCGAGAAGAAATTTCCCAGAAATAAAGGCATTTTCTATATTTGGAAGAAATTATTTATTATTCTAGAGCTCATATAACTTCCAGGAGATAATCTGAAATATTACTGATGAATTACTACTTTTCATAGGTACAGATGCATCTGCAGAAGTATAGAAATTAAGGTTTTATATAGTCTAGATTCACCTTTATACATGAAATTTTACGTATAGACATGGATTGTATGTGCTCAACATGGGCCAGGCATTGTGGTAAGCACTTTACCGTCATCTCATTTTATTTCACAACAGCCTTATGAAGATGGTTGTATTGGTACTTTTATTTTACAAGAAAAAAACTAGATGCTTAAAGAAATCAAATAAAAGTCACAGACCCAGGAATGCAGGACTGAGTCCACATCCTCGGCTGTCTGATGTCACAGCCACTGTGGTTATCACCCTTCAGTAGAGTAGTTTTGAGATAATAAAGGTCAGACAGGGTAACATACATTCTTTGTTTTCTGTTTTATTGTGTTTTATATTATTGCACTGTGCAGATACTGTGGTTCTTCTCCGGTCTGGCACTGTCACCCAGGCTGGAGTGTAGTGGCACGGTCACAGCTCACTGCAGCCTTGAACTCCTGGGCTTGAGTGATCCTCCTGCCTGGGCCTCCCAAGTAGCTAGGTCTATAGGAGCCTGGCTAAGTATTTTTATTTTTGTATTTTTCTAGAGAGGGGGTCTTGCTATGTTGTCCAGGCTAGTCTTGAATGCCTGGCATTAAGCAATCCTCTTGCTTCAGCCTCCCAAAGTGCTGGGATTACAGGTGTGAACCACTGCACATGGTCTGGATACTGTGTTTTATGCAAATCGAGGGTTTGTGGCAACCCTGCTTCAAACAAGTTCATTGCTGCCATTTTTCCAATAGCATGTACTCACTTCATCTCTGTATCACATTTTTTGGTCATTCTTACATTTCAAACTTCATTATTATTATTATTATTAGTTTTGTGGGATGAGGTTTCACCCTATTGCCCAGGTTGGAGTGCAGTGGCGCAATCTCAGCTCACTGCAACCTCTGCCTCCTGGGCTCAAGCAATCCTCCCCGCTCAGCCTCCTGAGTAGCTGAGACCACAGACAGGCACCACTATGCCTGGCTGATTTTTTTGTATATTTGGTAGAGATGGGGTTTCACCATGTTGCTCAGGCTGGTCTTGAACTCCTGAGCTCAAGCAATCCTCCAACCTCAGCCTACCAGAGTGCTGGGATTATAGGTGTTAGCCACCACGTCTAGCCCTAAGTTTATTATTATTATACCTGTTATGGTGATCTGTGATAATGATCTTTGATATCACCTTTATAATTGTTTTGGGGTGCCACAAATCATGGCTTAAATAAGAGGTCAACTCAGTTGATAAATGTTGTGTGTGTTCTGACTGCTCCATTGACCAGCCACTCCCCAGTCTCTCTCCCTCTCCTCAGGCCTCCTTGTTCCCTGCGACACACCAATATTGAAATCGGGCTAATTAACAATCCTTGCATGGCCTTTAAGTGTTAATGTGAAAGGAAGAGTTGCACATCTCTAACTTTAAATCAAAAGCTAGAAATGATTAAGCTTAGTGAGGAAGGCATACTGAAAGCTGAGATTGGCCAAAAGCCTCTTGCTGCCAGTTAGCCAACTTGTGAATGCAAAGGAAACGTTCTTGAAAGAAAATAAAAGTGTTACTCTAGTGAACACACAAATGATAAGGTAAAACAGCTTTATTGCTGTTATGAAGAAGGTTCTAGTGTTCTGGATAGAAGACCAAACCAGCCATAACATTCCCTTATGCCAAAGCTTAATCCATAGCAAGACCTTATCTCTTTTCAATTCTGTGAAGGCTGACAGACATGAAGAAGTTGCAGAAGAAACAGTGGAAGCTAGCAGAGGTTGGTTCATGAAGCCTGAGGAAGGAAGACATCTCTGTAACATAAAAGTGCAAGGTGAAGCAGCAAGTGCTGATGTAGAAGCTGCAGCAAATTCTTCAGATCTAGATAAGATTATTGATGAAGGTAGCTATGATACAAAACAGCCTTCTTTTGGAAGAAGATGCCATCTAGGATTTTCATAGCTAGAGAGAAGTCATCAATGTTTAGCTTTAAAGGATAGGTAGATTTTCTTGTTAGGAGCTAATGAAGCTGGTGACTTTTAGTTGAAGCCAATGCTCACTTATTCTGAAAATCCTAGGGCTCTTAAGAATTATTGTAAATCTACTCTGCTTATGCTTTAGAAATAGAACAGTAAAGCCTGGATGACAGCACATGCGCATATTAGCATGGTTTACTGATATATTTTAAGCTCACTGTTGAGACCTACTGCTCAGAAAAAAAATATTCCTTTTAAAATATTACTGTTTACTGACAATGGACCTGGTCACCTAAGAGCTCTGATAGAGACATATGGGGTGGGGGTCAATGTTGTTTTCATGCCTGTTAACACAATATCCATATGGTAACCCATAAAGTAAATAGTAATTTTGACTTTCAAGTCTTATTATTTGAGAACCGTGTTTTATAAGGCCATAGCTGCCAAGGATAGTGTTTCCTCTAATGCATCCGGGCAAAGAAAATTGAAGACCTTCTGGAAAGAATTCACCATTCAAAATGCCATTAAGAACATTTGTAATTCATGGGAAGAGGTCAAAATATCAACATAAACAGCAGTTTGAAAGAAACTCTAACCCTCATGGATGAATTTGAGGTGCTCAAGACTTCAGTGGAGGAAGTAACTGCAAATACGGTGGAAATAGCGAGAAAATTAGAATTAGAGCCTCAGGATGTGACTGAATTTCTGCAGTCTCATGATGAAACTTAAATGGATGAGTCGCCGCATCTTATGGATGAACAGAGAAAGTGTTTTCTTGAGATGGAACTACTCTTGGTGAAGATGCTGTGGTGAATATGCTATGAAGATGTTGAAATAACAAAGGATTTAGAATATTCTATAAACCTAATTGATAAGGGTTTGAAAAGATTGACTTCATTTTTGAAAGTTCTACTGTATGAAACATATTATCAAACATCATTGCATGTTACAGAGAAATCTTCATGAAAGGAGAGTCAATCTCTGTGACAAACTTCATTGCGGTCTTATTTTTAAAACTTGCCACAGCCACTCCAAAGTCGTCAACCACCACCCTGATCAGTCAGCAGCCATCCACATGGAGGCAAGACCCTCTGCAAGCAAAAACTTTGCTGAAGGCTCAGATGATTGTTAGCATTTTTTAGGAATGAATTATTGTTAAATTAAGATATGCATATTCCTTCTTTTTTAAATTTATAAACAATAAACATTTATTTCTTATAGTCCTAGAGGCTGGGAAGTCCAAGATCAAGGTGCCAGAATATTTAGTGTCTGGTGAGGGCCCTGTTCCTCACAGATGATGCCTTCTTGCTGCCTTCTCATATGGCAGAAGGCCTTTTTTTTTTTTTTGAGACAAAGTATTACTCTTGTTGCCCAGGCTGGAGGGCAATGGTGCCATCTTGGCTGACTGCAACCTCCACCTCCTGGGTTCAAGTGATTCTCCTGCCTCAGCCTCCCAAGTAGCTGAGATTACAGGTGTCTGCCACCATGCCCAGCTAATTTTTGTATGTTTAGTAGAGACAAGGTTTCACCATGTTGACCAGGCTGGTCTTGAACTCCTGACCTCAGGTGATTAACCCGCCTCAGCCTCCCAAAGTGCTGGGATTACAGGCATGAGCCACCATGTCCGGCCCCACACACTCCTTTTTGGAAATAAGGCTGTTGCACACTTAATAGACTACAGTATAAACCTAACTTTTACCTGCACTGGGAAACCAAACAATTCATGTGACTCATTTATTCCCATGTTTGCTTTATTTCAGTGGTCTGAACCAAACCTCCTGTAACTCTAAGATATACTTATATTTGAAAACCTTTGATATCTGTAAAGAGTTTAGTAACTGCTATTTCAGACCACCAGATCAAGAGATTACTTTAGTGAAACAGAAATTTGGGGTCTCTGCAGCTATTATTAGGGCATCTTGGCATGTTGAAGAGTACTAGGTCTGGAAAAAATGACTTGTGCTTGTGTTTGTTTTTTAGTTCTTAGATCTGTTTTATAACTAATTGTAATAGGCCAAAGTCTCATAATAGTGATAATTATATACCTAAATCTATTAGGTTGAGAAGGTATTTACAGAGACATTAACAATAACTTTTGTTTGTAAATTTTTATCAACAATGTCATTTTTAAAGTGATCATGCCTTTCATTATTCTTAGCTAGCAAAGGCTCAGAATACTGATCTGAAAAGATACAGCATTAGTCAGAGAAGAGATGCTGTTACTTCCTCTACCTCCTTCCTGAAATCTCTGTAGTGGAAAATGAAGGATCTGTAAGTTAGCAACATACTTGGGCTGCAGTCACTGACATACTTAGAATTTAAAGATAGTTCCTAGAATGGCTAGTGATTATGCTTCTAGTTGGTAAAATAGCTAGCTGATTAGTCCCAGCAGAAATTACATATCCCAAGCTGGAACTACTGTCATACCTTGGTAATGGGAAATAAATTCTTTAAGATCAGAAACAATGTTGGCTGTATTTAAAATGACACTGGAAACCACGTTGTAATGGACAATTGTGCAGAGGTGAGCAGAGACTAAAACGAGGTAATAGGATTTTAAAAATTTGATTTTATTGGTTCTCTCCTCTATTTGCATTTTTTATCAGGATAACCTCTGCCTGTAAGTTCCACTCTGAAAATTTTTTCTCCTTCAATTTATTCTGGGTGTCTGGGTTGATTGAAAGGCAATAAATGCATAGCCTTAGAAACCCTGAATGGGTTGACAGAATTTTTGGTCTCTCTGAAAATTCATCTATTGATTTGACAAGACAGTTACATTTTGCACAACTTGGAATGCTGTAGTCATCATTTCAAGATAACACAAAGCTGAAGCAAAAGGCTTCAGGAAAAGCATTGATATGTCTGGACACCTGGAACATCTCTGAATCTCAGATAAGGAAGGAGCATGCAGGTGGCATCTAGTCCATCCACACTTGTCTGGGAGGAGGAGAAACTCCTAACTGATGAGTTCAGTGTATGCTCTTAGAAATCTCCAGAGAAGGACCACTATCACATCGCTCCCTACAATAGTGCTGGGCATACCTCCTAGCTATACTTTTCCTGGTATGATTAGAACTCACTCCTTAAGAATCAGCATTCTTATTACAACATGTCACATATTCTTAGCGATCACTTAGAAATCATGGCGTTTTTCCAGACGACAGGATATTGGTGAATATTATCCTAATTTTCAGAAAGAGAGCACCTCGAAATGTTTCTATCCAGAAAAAATGCTTCAAAGATAATTTAACAAAAAACTGTGACCACCAGAGGCTAGCATAAAGTCATGAGGAGTAAGTGAGGCTACTGACTCATTTCTCATTTTCTGAATGGAATCTTCAACTGATGGCTAAATGGAAACACTACAGACCTAGTATGCTTCAATTTTAGTAAGGCACTGATAAATATTTGCAATATCCTTACAGGTAAGATGGAGAAATGTGAACCAGATCATGGTACAGTCATTCGGGTTCATAGCAATTCCATAGCTATTCCAGCAGTCACATCTAAAAGACACTGATGTCAACTAGCAGGATCTCTAGTGGTATGCCATAGGGCTTGGTACTGTCAACAGTTTTCATTGGTATCTTAGCAGGAAAGAGAGTATGCAATTCAATTAAACCAACATTTATTGAGTGACAACTGTATGCAGCATCCTATGGTAGGTGCTGAGAGAAGAAAACAGGATGAGAAAGTACCCAGTATCCAATGTTGGGTATTGGAAAGAAGAAGGCATTTGAAATCAGAAGATCTGGATACTTCTCAGTCTTGCCATTTACCATTTATCTGACTTTAGATAAGTCAATTTGTATTTCTATGCCTCCATTTTACTTATCTTCAAAATTGAGGAAATAGAGATAATTACCTAAAAGAATTATTGTGAAGTTCAGATGAAATTATATGAAAGTACATCATAAAATGGAAAAAAGATGCCTAGCTGAGCCTGTGTTATTTCACTTTATCTGTAGGAAAATTCTTTGGTTTAGGTACTAGTAATAGCTTCATTTTACAGATAAGAAAATGAGGTACAGAGAATGTAAGTAAAATCTCAAAATGCTATTTTAGTACAGAATAGAAGGGATAATTTTATTTATATGCATTAGGGGAAATGAGAAAATAAGTAATATTTGAGTGGGGCCATAATGGTTGAGTAAGAGTTTTCCAGGTGAAAGTGTGGCAGAAAGACATAGGACTTCAATGTGTATTAACACTGGATAGATAAATGGGAGGGAGAAATGAGGAGGAAGGAAAGGGCTATTATGATACTGATGGAATATGTTCTGGAAAATGCACTAACTTGGTTTCTTAATAAGTACTGAAGATACCATACTATTTTTTTTTTTTTTTGAGATGGAGTCTCACTCTGTCACCCAGGCTGCAGTGCAGTGGTACAATCTTGGCTCACTGCAACCTCCGCCTCCTGGGTTCAAACAGTTCTCCTACCTCAGCCTCCTGAGTTGCCAGGATTATAGATGCATGCCACCATGCCCAGCTAATTTTTGTATTTTTAGTAGAGACAGGGTTTCACCATGTTGCCCAGGCTGGTCTTGAACTCCTGACCTCATGATCCACCCACCTCGGCCTCCCAAAGTGCTGGGATTACAGGCGTGAGCCACTGCGCCCAGTGATATCATATTATTAAATAGGGTTTCATAACCTGGAATCAATGGATAAACTGATGCAAAATGAATTTACCTTGGGAGAGACTGTATAAATTTATAAAATCTTTAATGGGATCTGTGATACCCAAATTAAAACAAATCTGTTAAATTTTCATGTGTACCTTACTCCACAGAGCATATACAACTATGAAGTTTTAGTAACAGAGAAGTTTCTAATTTAAAAGACACCTATGTTTGGGCATAGAGAAAGCAAAAGAATTTTCTTTAGCTAATTAGCACCCTCATTAATTTTGCTATTTCATGTTTAGATGCAGATATTCTTAAAGCTAGGGTATATCAGTGATCCTAATAAACTAGTGAACTTCCCAATTATTTTGTCTTTAGAATTCTTTCTATGATAAAGGAGGCTAGGTAGGATTTCAGAAGTCATTTAGGTCAATACTTAGCTACAGGCAAATCCGTGCCCAAATCATCCCAGATGGGGGACTATTTTTAAGAATCTTGAGTTCTTGCATCCTCCCTCCCTTAGTAATACGTTTGCACACGTCATAGCAGGAACTCCAGTATTTGAAGATTTCACCACTGTGAAGAGTTTGGAGACACTCTGAGCATTATATAAACATGACAGATTTTCTCTGTTTGCCTATGTTTGCCAGTCTAGGCTGTCTCCTGTGCCATTAGAATGAGGACACCATAATGTGTGTGGATAAATACTTCGGAAATGACAGTGGAGCTGGTGGGCATTTAAGAATAGATTAGAAAACTGAAAGTCCCATGCCAAAGGAAACTATCCTCCAAAGACAGGAGCTAAGGAAGCGACCCAATTAGTCTTCCCTTCTCTAATTTCCCTGATTACATATCTTCTTTTACCCCATGTGCTATACCTAGCAAGTTCCCCCAGACATAGGCCTAATCAAGAAGACAGAATATATGTGCAGTGCAATTTAAATGAGAGCTGTGCTATGCTATGTGACTAACAGTGAGGCCTAAACAACAGGGAAGCCCCTGAGGCACAAAAAGTGGCTGGTCCAGATAACAGGCTACTGTGGATTTCAAAGCGAATGAGGACAGAAACAATGGAATGTCAGCTCCTATTTGGGAAACTACATTGGAGAGAGGGCGACTTTCCTGAGGAATGGGGTGTGGCAAACCATGCAACAACAAGGCACATTAGCAGATGCAGATTGCTATTTCTTTGGTTAGACTTCTTGGTGATAGGGAATGTGAGTAGGCATGGAGTCCTGGAAAAGAAGCAAGTCTCTGTAACTCCTTGGGGCATTGGACTCACCAAGCACTGATACACTAGTGCTGTGGGATACAGTGAGCCACAGAGGGAAGGTCTTAATCAGGCAAGACGTTTTTCTTTTAAAAATCTAAGTTAATTACTTTTTCTTATGTTGAGGTCAGCCCATGCTGAGCCCTTCTTTGGACTTAATCCTCTAAGCAGTGAAGTGGAGGGGCTAAGGGGGCAGCCTCAGAGGAGCCCAGCTGCTAGGATTCGGTTCTGGTGTTTCAGTAGCTACTTAAGGGCTGTATGAACATGGGCAAAGGATTTCACCTATGAAGACCTCAGTTTCATCACCTGCAAAACAGGCATAATAATAGGATATAACATTTGGAAAATGCCTGGCATAGAGGAAGATTTTAAATAATGCTGTGATGTGGATTAAATAAGGGTAAAGCATGTGGCACAGTGTCTGCCACACAGAGTCCGTGTTCAGTAAGTGGTACTTTTGTTCCTGTGACAACAACAGATAACGTGATGGAGAGTGAGAAAGGTTCATGTGCCAAGATCACAGGAAAAAGGGACAGAAATATAGTGACCTGCACAGAGCAAGGCTTGACATCTTGGGATCTTTATGGGAAAAGATGGATACAATGGTAATAAATTAGGGGGAATATTGGGAGTACAGAGAAATTATCATCACTGTTTCTTTTTATTTGTGTTTATTGTGTGGTGGTGGGGTGATTACCAGTTTTATTGGAATGTTTTATAAGCTGCTAGATTTACTTACTGAGAATGAACAGATAAATAGGGATGTTATTCAGCTGTGTCATGCCATGGGCTCTCCTCAGCTCTTTCACTAACTTGCAGACAAGGTTAATTAATGAGGGAAGTTGAGTGCAGATGAGGAGGAGGAGGGGAAGAGCCAGATCTGCTGGGTGATTCATCTTACTGGGGAACAGAGGAGGAATCAACTTTTGTTGGTAGTAGTTCTGGGGCATCGGCTGGAGACTCTCATGGTATCTTGAGAAAGACTTGCTGACAGGGTGTGTCAGGGGAGTATGGTCACTTTAACATTCCATGATCTGCTGGGATCTGGAATAGCTCTTAAATCTTTTCCAATCCTGGATGTTCAAGGTTGCACTTTTAAGTATTTTGTTTGTTTCTTGAAGGCCCATTCTTACTGCAAGGCATCTTTAATCCTAAGCACAAGTTGCTTCAGAAACACATCTTTCTTCCATTTGTTTGCATGATGGTCCCTTCTCATTCACCGCTCACAGGTGACATCCTACCTCCTCAGGGTGACCTTCTGTAATCTTCCTATTTAAAGTGGCCTCCTGCCCCCATCAGCCACCCCCTCACGTTACCTTTCTTTGCTATCTGCAGAGTAGTATAGTCAAGTGGTGAAGTGCCTGTGGTATGGAGCTGGACTCCTCAGGTTCAAACCCTGGTTCTGCTCTTTCAACATGTGACATTGAGAATACTAATTAGCTTTCTATCCTTACTTTCTTTGTCTGTAAAATGGAAATAAAAATACTTTAAGAATGCTGTAAGAGCTAACACATGTGAACTATATTATGCCATATATTGCAGTGTTCCTAAATACTGGCAGTTATTATTTTAGCCATCATTATAATCTCTAGTTTGTAGTGTGTAAAAATTAAGAAACAATAAATTATCAAATAATATTGGATTATACTTAATATTGCTTTTTGAAACTATATCTCACTCCTCTCACCCTTCCTCCCTCCTAGGACGTGCTCCCTCCAAACCAGTAAAAATGAATAAAGGTGAAGAAAGAATGCTGAGAGACAGTAAAGAGTTAGAAAGGAAGCCCCATGGTTCCTAAAATGTGAAATGCAAAGAATGTGTCTTTCTAGCAGTAAAATAACAAGAATCTCAACATCTGTGGTCTGCTTATAGCATTCCAAACTTGCTAAGGCTACATAGTTAGCTAATGAATGCAGCAAGGCAGGGCAATAGACAATGGTCCTAAGTAAGGATAGGGTCTGTTTTCTTTCCCGGGACACACTCCTTTGTGAGAAGCCTCTATGGGTAGAGCTAGAGGGGGTGGAGCTAGAGGGGGTGGAGCCGCCCACTTGCCTCATCTCTGCATCGCACCTGTTAAAGGTTAAGGCTGCTCCACGTGAGGCTTTCGGACTCCAGGACAGCTCAGCTAAAGGTCGTTCTTGGAAGGACCTGCTTCTCCACTTCTCTTGTTTTTCTGAAGAATTAATATCAAAGAAAGTGCCTGACTCTGACTTTTATACAGCTGCTAGTCTCCTGATGGCTTAGGTAAGGTTTTGATGGCCTAATAACAGTGGCTGTTACCATCCCTGATAACAGGACAGTCACCTTAAAGAACTGAACTATCACAATTTCTAAATTCTAAAACTGGGAAAGGTCACAACGCCTGGTCACATTGATGGTACATGCCATTTCTGTTTGCCTCCCAAAGATAATCAATATTGTTTGAGATTGGTTAGTGTGTTGTAAAATTGATAAGATTCAGGTTGCCAAAGGCATTTCATGAATTTCATAGGTCTTAATTTATGTTGCTATAGTAACTGAAACATTGGAATTTCCTGAGATTAGAAGGCTTTTATATCTTTAACCTTAAAATGATGATTATGTAGATTTTGACTCCGGACTTGGTCTTTGCTTGTGAGGAACTTACGTATGTTGAGTCCGTCCTCTATGAATGCTAAGGTGTGACTGCATGTTCCATAAATACAGTTTTGAAATTCAAGTTTCCAATATCTCACCTGATTTTCTCATCTATGTGTACAACCTCGGTGGCTAAGATGTTATTAAAATGGACAGCCTTTCTCTAAAGAGAAAGGGAGAATTTGAAGGGGAAAGTGAGAGAAGTGGAACTCTCCTAAGTAATAGTTCTAGAGCACTCATCTTAAGGACTGAGATGAAATTGGCTCACCTTCTCCATTAAAGTGAATTTCCAGCAGGTGCGGAAGCACTTGGCATATTTTTCATCAATGTTTTAAGAAAAGACACTATATTGGGGCTTTTAGCACACCAGCAATGTCTGAGGTGAGGAGGAGAGGTGTAAAAAAGCCCCTGCATTGAGAAAGGAAGATGTCTAGGAATCCTATGGGCTCCTCAAGATCACATGTGTTCATTATATGCACCTAAAGCAGCTGGAAAATTCAATGCAAATTACCTAAAATTGGCCTGAGACAGAAATCTCTCCCCTCCCGGAACCAGCTTACCTTATATCCTGATGATTTGATGTGCACACCTCGTTTGGTCAGAGTAGATTTCATTCGGATGAAAAAGGAACGCTCAAGAGCGTTGTCAGTGGTTAGCAGACTGGGGCTGGTTGACTCCACTGAGGAATACAAAAATACAGACACACATGATTTAGATCTTTACACAGCCCCTCACAGCTACAGCTCAGGTGCAATCCTTGAGTTCACTAAAAATAAATGACTGATGGGTGCTAAGAGCAGTAGTAATCAATTAACCTCATTTAGAAAATGTTTACTTTGCAGAAAATAAAGAAGAAAAATTAATGTATCTAGAGTAACCTCATTCCAGTTTCTAGTAAGAGCTTTTCAGGCCTTTTCACTTCTAGCAGCTGCCTAAGTGGGGTCTAGTCATAAGTAACTGCAGTTCACTTGAGGCTGGGCTGGTGCACATGGAGAGAAGTGGCATGAAAAAGAAGGATCCATAGGATTTATGAGGTCAACCAAGGTAGAGGCAGAGATGCTTGTGATGAAGGGTAAGGAAGGCTTGCTCTTTGTTCTCCCTTAGAATCCATTCTTGCGCCATTTGCCTACTGGGAGTTTGGGAACCACAATCAAAGAGAGTCATGTCCTGACCAGTGTCCTCACCCCTCTGAGCTGGTTTTCTTTACCACGGGGAGTAAGAAGCATAAATAAGAGATGGAGGGATAAGAATGGGATGTACAGATAGAAACAAAAACTACTCACCACTTTCCATTCCTGTCACTTAACACCAGATTTCAACCCCAGCTTCCCAAATAGGAGAGTCTGTTTTTTCACTTTTGGGCTTCTGATGTGAGAAAATGATGGTTTCCTCTTAAATAAGATAGTCACTCTTTCCTTTTATATGTTTTTAGATGAAGTAGCATGTTTTTACTTATGAAACTTAAAATGGTAGTTTACAGTCTTGCTGATGTAAAAACACCTTTATGCAAACAGGTCAGAAGGCAATGTAAAAATCTATTTTCCTTAAAAGCAAGCTTCCAAGATATTTTATAAATTTTTTTCTGACAAAGAAATGAATTTTGGGGTTTTTAAGCCTAATAAATACTCTGATTTGTATTCTTCTTAAATACTATTTAAAATTTTTTCTTATCCAAAAGTAAAAAAATAATTGTCCAAGAAACAGGATTTCTTGTGAGTAGCCCCATGCTAACACTAATTTTCTCTGGAGTAGGGGTAAAGAAATATGTGTAATAAAGGGATTAAAGAATTAAGTATATGTAAAAACAGTTATTAAAAATAGAAAAAACAGGCAAAGCAAGTTTTAAATTTTAAGTTATGAAATGCATTCCCTATATTTCTGTGGGTGAACAATCTCTTTTTCATATTAAACTTGATGCTCAGATGAAAGAAGAATGAGAGCAACTCTAACAACAGAAACCTTGCTATCTGTGGTCTGGGGTTTTCTTGTATCATTTTTATCTTAACATGACCATATTTTCCTATTTTTATGGCGTTTCTATTTTGGGGTGATGGATTCACTGACAAGTGTCCTTTTCTTATGCATCTCTCTTAAGGTTTTCTTCTTTTTTTTGTTTTAGAGAGCATGAATCTGATGTCATTTTAAATGTACAGCTTTTTATCACTCGAGGGAAAAGCAGAGCCATGTTATATTTAGTACTTTCATTTCTTCTGATTAAATATGAATTACTATGAAATTTTTCTCATCATCTAACACGCCATAATACGCCAACAGCTTTTTAATACACTATATAAGCACAAACTTCTGCTCTAAGAGTTTAATTTGCCCCTCTAATCCAATCACATCAACCTTATTTCTCTTATCAGAGATTCCCATTTTGAATTAAATGAGCTCATTAGTTTTAATCAAAAGCAGAGAGATCAAAACTTAAACGTAAATGCTTTAGATCAGAACTGTCAGTCAGCCGTGCAGTTCTATTTTACTAAAACACAAGATCAGAGACCCTTAGAACCAATTTTTTCTCGTAAGGGTTGCCGAGAGCTTGAAGATGCTATATCCTTTTTTTTTTTTTCTTCCCAAGGACAGATTATACATTTAAGGTTAGACTTAATTTATAGCAGTTTTTTCATCCTGGTGGAAATGGAAAAGTATACCAATCTACTGCTGTCCCTTTCACATTTATTGGCACGGGTCCTCAGAGACTTGAACTAACGCGAAGCCATCAGAACCACACCACAAACTCAGCCTTAAAAATTCAGCTCTGTTCAGCAAGATCATGTTTGCAATTGCTAAGGAAAAGTGAAACTTCCCAGAGAAGTGAAATCTGTTTTAGGGCTGGGGTCCTGGCCCCCCTGACCCAGTATGGAAGGAACTACCAAAGTTGGAGAAAGAGTGGGTAATGCAGGCATTGTGAGAAATTACTGTTTTCTGTATGGAGGACTGCACAGTAAAACGCTTACAGGGTACATTAGAGACCACAGCATGGGTGCTTCCAGCTGGGTGAAGACACAAGCTTCACGTGAGCTGTGGAGCCGATCACAGTGTTGCGCCCTGAATGAGGCAGGAGTGTGGCACCGTACCACGTGTTGCAACAGTAATTGCCTAAACACACAGGGGCAACATTAATTACACCCAGGACAATGCTGGTGTAAGAGGAGTGTTAAGGTCAAGTTTTGCCCCAGTGAAGCTGATATTTAAAATAATAACTAGTCCTCAAGCTTTATTTCAAGAGCATGGGTACAGGGAGTCCAAGAGATAGGGCAACCCAGAAAGAGCTTGGTTTCTGATGACAGTGTCTACTGAAATTCCATATCACTTCCTCCATCTGAGGACAGGGGCACAAGGAAGGAGCCACACTTATTGTAACAAACTTATTCACAGCTCACACATCATGCTCATGCATTCTCAAGGGCTAGCAAATACACTTGGTTCATCCCAGCTGTGACAATGGTGTCTCTCATGTGAAATGACATATTATTGATATGTGACAGACGAGAGCAACAGCTTTAGAAGAGATGCTTTTGAAAGGTCTCATGTAAAAGGCATGATTTTTTATCAAGATTCTATTGGGGGAGATCCAAGGCAGCATAGCCTTGGTGGTGTGTGACGCCACTGTGGCACGGAAGAGAAAGTGTGTGTGTGTGTGTGTTTGTGTGTGTGCACGTGCATGTGTGTGGAATGAGGTGAAGAGAGGATGGAGTATTGAGAAAAGTCTCCTTACAATGAGTGTTCTATAAAGACAGTGGAAACAGTTTAAGTCTAACAAGCATTTTAGAGTGCTTTCTAGATGTGAAATGCTTTTCTGTCAACTTTTTGAGAAGGGTCATAATTGTCGCATGCTCTGATGAGAAATCTGGGATTTAGAGAAGTTGAATCTGCTGCCGGAGATGCAGGAGAAATCTATGGGTGAAGCTGGATTAAGTGGGCAAAGCCCAGTTATGCCCAGCTCTGCCCTAGAATTATAAACTAGGAGCTGGAAAACAAAAATAAGACCTACACAACTAAAAGCTAAATCAAGCAATTTACTCTATTTGACTAAATCTCAAGGTCTCAACTTTTTAATAAACCTAAATTCTCTCAGCTCTTGAAATGTCAGTTTTTGCATATTTTGTAAAATTTACAGAAAAATTTACAGCAAAAGTAGTAATAATTTTTATGTTGGCAAATGCCACCATAATGTGAAATTATATCTGTATTACTCCACATCTGTTCATGATTCCCTAGCTGGTGTTGTGGTTGCTGTTCTCCTTGTCATTATGTAGGGGCAGGCGGTGGTAAGGAAGGCAGAAAGAGGAGGTGTCTAAGAACCACCTAGTTCTCACTGGGCTGAAACCAGGACCAGGTCTGTTTGGAACACTTTAACTATTCTCTCCAGGGCCTCTGTAAGAGTATGAAGCCAACGCCTTAAAAGGGAGCCTTTTTCTTCTCTCTCCCTTTTTTTTTATGAGACAGGGTCTTGCTCTGTCACCCAGGCTGGAGTGCAGTGGCATGATTATCACTTAGCACAACCCCAAACTCCTGGACGCAGGTGATCCTCCTGCTTCAGCCTCCTGAGTAGCTGGGACCACAGGTGCGTGCCACTACACCTGGCTATTTTTTAGTATTTTTTTGTAGGTGGGTTTCACCATGTTGCCGAGGGATTCACCAGCCTCGTATTCGCTAAGTGCTGAGATTATACGTATGAGCCACTGTAACCGGCCAAGAAGCCTTTCTTTTTTATACTTCAAATGTTTTCACTGTAATTATAGTGTCAGAACCCTCCAACTGCCACCAAATCCTGATATATGAGGGAAAAAAAATAACGTTTTGAGAAAATGTTACTCCTCAAAAGTATTTTTCCTTTTAAAGGAGAAGTGGAGTTGCCATAGGTTGTCAAGACATGAAGTTAAACATATTCTTTTCCCACATCACTCCCTAAATGAATCTTTTCATTTTTAGGTGTTCTGTTTACACAGGATGAACTAAAGAGCAATTATCCAAGATAACTTTCACAAGGCAAGAGAGACGGTGGTTCGTTTTGCAGTGATCTTGATAAAGCCGAATTGTTCCACTGGCATATGCTGTCAGCCTTGTTAAAAACGGATGCAGTTCAGGACTTTAGAATAACTATGTATCCACTGGGATTTGACAGGTTGTTTTCTCCCTTACAAAATTTTTCTTTATACATGAGAGGACTGCATTTCCTAAGCCACATGGAGTTGGGGATGCTCACGTGGCTTGCTTTAGTCAATGAAATGTGAGCAAAAGCCACATGTCACTTTCAGGTGGAATTTTCCAGAGCCAGTCAATGATGTGTTGCTTTCTCTTTTCATCTGTTGCAGAACCCCTGCCAATCCTTATTGAAATAAATCTTTGCTGTAATTTGGAGACTTTTTTTTCACTGTAGCATAAGTTAGCCCATACTGACTAATACAAATAATCTTTATTTTTATTTGAGTCAGTTATGTTTCCAAGGTCTCCCAGATAGAGACAGAGCAATAATATGACAAATGTTTGTCTGACTTCAGAGGTCATGATGTTGCCAATATACTGTTTTTACAGTTATACTTATTTTATCTCCATTTAATCTCTTTTGCTAGATATTTTAGGGCAACAGGGCTAAGATAAGTCTAACTTTGATGCTGTATAGCACTTAGCATGTTTCTTTTTATACATGTATTCAGATATCTACATCTATATATTGATAGAATCTTTACTCTGGGTATATTATTATTATATGTCTCTATATATGTGTGTATGTATGTGTGTGTGTATATATATATATATACATATACACACACACACACACACACTAATATTCACTAAATACTGAGTTTAATAAGATCTTCCCAACCTAGTTTCTGAAAAGCAGGCCAAGCACGGTAAAAATAAATCTTTCTCATAGAAATTATCCCAGAGGCTTTTATGTTTATCCAGAATGACATCTGTGGTAGTTTGAAAATGCTACAAAGCCTTCAAAACTTCTCCTTCTAAAAGGTGGAGCTAGTACTTCTCCCCTCCAGTGCGTGTGGGCTAAACTTGGTGATCTACTTTTGATAAAGAGCATATGGCGGAATTGATGGTGTATGATTAGCACAGCAGCTCCCTCCTTGCTCTCTTGGGTCATTCACTCTCATGGAAATCAGTTGCCATGTTGGGAGGACACTTAGGTAATCAGTCCTATGGAAGGGCCAATGTAGAAGGAACTGAGGCTTCCTGCTAACAGTCACTTCACTGATTTTAGAGCTGGATCATCCAGCTTTAGGTGAACTTTCAGATGACTGTGATCTGGCTGCCATCTCAATTGCAACCTCATGAGAGACCCTGAGCCAGAGCTACACAGATCAGCTGCTCCTGGATTGCTAACCTGAAGAAACTATGTGAGATATCTTTGCTTTTTAAAGCTGTCAATATTTGGGGTAATGTTATCCAATAACAGATAACTCATATAACATCAATGTAGAACCTCTTTTTGGAAAAATCATAGCTTTGTTTGAATACATGAGGATCATGTTCATGGATAAAACTTATGTGATGGTAGGAAGGAATGCATGGCCCAGTGTGTCAATAACTGGTTGAATTTACATGTGTAGGGCAAACTAAATGCAATACTGATTTTTATAAGCAGGGTCTTATTTTCAAAGGCAAATATTCAGTTGATTTTTTTAAATGGGAAATTTGCAAAAGATATCATCAACAGTGCCATGCATGAGACTATGCATATCTTCTTCCTGTTCTTGTCCAGTCTTCCTTATGCCTAGGATTGTGATTTACATAAGCAGGCATTCAGTTACACATGTTGAAATAAAGTGACATTCAGATGCTTTCTTTTAAGAAGAATTCTTCATTTTATCCTTGTCATTCTCTCACACACCAAACAATATCTTGTCCCAAGAAGGCTTTTTCTCTTGAGGGGTGGGGATCGTTAAGTCCTCTCCTTGTATTCATCTCTAAGGAAGTGTTTTCTGCAAAATGTTCTTTTGAAGAGTTCTAGGCCAGTGGGTTTGGTAGTTAAAGGGGGGTTGGCCTGATTTCTCTCAGAATTAGAGAATACTTTGTTCTCTGTCTTTTGAGAGTTGGTTTTCATCCCACTGGCCTGTCTTCTACCATGTGCCAGGGCAGTTCTGAAGCGGGTAACGGCTTTTAGTATACTAGAGTGTGATGCTTGGCCACTGGTGGTGAGGCAGTGTCTTCCATTTTCTGCAGTCACAAGTTGTACCGCCCTTTGCAGACAATGCAGTTGCAGCCACTGCACTCTGGCTCAGCAGTCAGACTCTGTATCAGCTTCAGTGCTTGCTTTGGAGTCCAACAAAAAAGTCTGATATATTTCAATCTCCTTAGGACTGATTCCTGTCCCTACCCAGTTGTGAGTCTTCAGCTTTGTTTAGAAACTTGTGAATCATTAACTGAAACTCTACAGCATAGCTGTGAAAATACTGGTGATTCAATAATGATGTAATAACCCTCCTTAACAGTAACATTAAAAATGACCCACCTAAAAAAATTGAAAATAATAATCTGCCAACCAATGCCATCTGTCAGCATAAACTCCCTGGCACTATCTGGCCTGTCTTGAACGAGAATCCTAATGCATGAGGTTGCCTTTCAGGTTTCTTGCTTCTGGCAGGGGTTACTACTTGGTAAGACTGTCCCCTGAGGGAGAAGAGAGTGTTTGCTGGCTGCCTGCTGCTCTGTAGTTGGTGTCTGGATGATACCACTCTGGGGAAATATACACAGTGTCAGAGTCAAGCTGCTACCAGTGGGTGTTTCTATACACAACTACTAAGCAACAGGAAAGTTCAAGGGGGAAAAGCTGAGTATTGTAAAGATTGCCTTTGAGAATACATGATATCCAATATGACCCATTCTGCAGCAGGCTGTGTACTCCAAGGGATGTGCCACATGAATACTGCAAGTGAATGTTTTAAATCTTATTGGAAACTCCCTATAAATGTTGCCACTTGAGGGATCTATTCTGGGAGAAAAATATAGCATGTCCTCCCACGATGCTGCGTGGATTCCATTACCAATGTTGCGTATGGGATCAAGTGTGGCAATGCTTTTATCACAACTATAAAGTAGTTATGAGCCAATTTTTCATATAAAACATACTCAATAACATTGAGGGCTTTTCCCCCTTTCTGTTTCTTTCTTTTATTTCCTTCTTTTTCTTTTCCCTTTTTTTTTATGACAAACATCATGTCAGACAAAGGGCATCAGAACTTAGTCTTTGTACTACAATACAAAATAACAATACATAAACACCTTTGTGAAAGCAGCTCCAAACCCCATGTTTTCTATTAAAAAGTCATGTTCAATCTTCACTGTTGATAGAACTGAATAGCTAACACAGAGAACATTGTATATCAGAAAGGTCAATAGTTATTATGAGCTACAAATATATTTTTTTCTACCCTTCAGGCTGTTTAGCGCATATCACAGCATGAGCAGCTATCTCCTTTAATGCTTTTAAAATTAGAATCCCAAAGAGGAAGAAAAAATTATGGTTGCAATGATTGCTCTTTGCTTTTGTAAGTTTACTTTAATATACTATTTTATATACATGAATCTTCTGTGCGGCCTATCCATGGGGCAGTAGCTAGTTTCCAGTATTCAGTTGAGCTGCCATGTTTATTTTCTTAACATTCTGGCCAAATCTCCATCTCAGGCCCAGATGTTGCCCACGTACTATATTTTAAAGTGGAGTTATATAGAGGAGTCTGTTTACAGAGGCACTTGCAAACACATACACATGTATTCTGCCTTTCCCTTGATTTAAAGCTCTATTACTAACTACAGTACCATGTGATGAGGAACTGCTATGTAGCACAGGGTGAAAAATCAGGCAGCGATTCAAACCACTGATACCCAAGTATCACTCTCCACGTGTGGGCATGTGGGTTGAGAATATGTCTTTTAATATTTTAAAGGTTGATCTTCTGGCTATCCCTGGAACTTCTTGCCCTTACTCAGCACATGACCCTAGAAGACAATATTATAATTAAACCCATGGGAGCACACATCAGCTGTTTTACTATAGCTCAATTTTTGTTTGTTCAGTTATTTGAATTAAATACTTATTAAGTAACTATAGTGGTCTGGGACCATTCATGACAGTGCTAACCTTTTAGGGGAGGAGCAAAAATAAATAAAATAGTTTCAGGAAGTGATTAATGCCAACAGACAGTAAGAGGCTAGAGAGTCACAGAAGCCACATTTTGGTTGCATAGTCACAAAGGCCTCTCTAACACAGTGGCATCTCAGAGGAAACCAAATCATGGATATCTGGGTGAAGGAATCACACGCATCTTCATGTTCATGATTCTCATTGTGAATTTATGGCCCCAGATTGGTAAAAGGCTTTACAGAAAGCTATTATTTCAATAGTTATACAGTAGTGACTATGAAATTCTAGAAAAGTTACCTTTTGAATTTTTGTCCAAGATTAAAATAAATTATTTGCCTTCAGTACATGACTTGACATACAGGCCACAAAGGAAAGAAAGAATGGGCATGACTGATCATGTGTCCAGTGCTCTCAGATGTACCCACTGGTATTCTCAAGTCTTCAGGGATCTCCAGAGGGAGCAGTTTCATTCAAAAAGTGGGATAAGGATACAGTGAATAAATGACATACTTTGAAGAATTTTGGGGATGAAAATAGAGACTTGAGTATGTTTACTGATGGAGAGGCCAGAGCTTAAAGTTGTCTACATTGGAAATGCTAATTGAAGACTTTAAACCCTAAGAAATACTGAATCACTAACAGAGAAAGAGAGGTGAGCCTTTGAAATGGGGGAAATAAAAAAAAAAAGGAAGAATAAGAGAAAGTGGAGGTGGAGGGAGAGAGACAGGAGTGTGATAGAAACGGTTCTGAACAACTTAACTTTAGTAAAGTAAATAAATTTCAATAAAGTTGTTTGCTGAGATAAAGGAAGTGGAAGACAGAGGGGGTTTTGAGAGCAAAGAAAGCTATGAAAAGCCCGTGTAGGGAAACCACCTGGGATCGATAGAAAATCAGCACTAAGATTACTTAGTGGCTAGAAGTTGCCTGGCTTAAATTTCTAAGGATGGAAACCAGGACAATGGGACTAAAAGGCAACAGGGTGAGCGATTCCAAAGACCGGGAAGGGAAGGCAGGAGAGGGATGTGGTGAAACGAGAGAGGGAGGCCGGGGGGTGCTTTGTTCAGAGACTGAATTCTGAGAATATTATTTGCTGCTTTAAAAAAGTTTATATAAATCCATATGTTCATGGAAAATTTTGAAAACATGAAGTATAAATAAGAAAACTTTAAAAATCCCCATAATGTTATCACCCAGCTATAGCCACTAGTAACCCCAATATGTTTTCTTGCAGTCTTATCATTTCTTGATATATTTATTTCAAAATTTGGATAAAACCTGTGTCTGCCTCATCTTTTAATGTTAAAAAGTCATAGCTTACTATGTGATAATAACCATACTTTTATTAGACACTGTTAGGGGAATAAGTGGATGTTGGGGTTCTATGGGCCTTGGCTGCAAACCAGTTTTTTTAAACAAAATTTTAAAGAATATTACAGTATCTGTATTTGTCCACATTATTATATGACTTTTAAACACACTATTTTTAGTGGTGGTGCAATATTCCATTGTGTGGTAATGAATTTCTTTGAAATTAATCTTCTTTCAACTTATTATTTCTTAGGGTGAATATCTAGAATGAGTATGACTGGGTCCAAGCTTTTAGAAAAGCTCCTAATACACGCAGACGAACTGATTTCCAGAAAAGTTGCCCTGTGCCAGTTTGCATGTCTATTAGTAATATTTGATGGTGCTCATATTGATTGCCATCTTAAAAGATTCGTTTTTTTTTTTTTTTGAAGAAAACATTAAATTAACAGAAGATAACAGAGACGATATTTACTGGGGTCTCTGTGATAAGAAATACATAAAAGTATCTCACATGTGGCCAGGTGTGGTGGCTCACGCTTGTAATCCCAGCACTTTGGGAGGCCGAGGCCGGTAGATCACAAGGTCAGGTGTTCGAGACCAGCCTGACCAACATGGTGAAACCCCATCTCTACTAAAAATACAAAAATTAGCTGGGTGTGGTGGCGCGTGCCTATAGTCCCAGCTGCTCAGGAGGCCGAGGCAGGAGAAATGCTTAAACCCAGGAGGCATAGGTTGCAGTGAGCTGAGATCGTGCCACTGCACTGCAGTGTGGGCAACAGAGCGAGAATCTGCCTCAAAAAAAAAAAAAAAACTCACATGTGTTTAATATGCATTTTTTGTTGTTGTTTTTGAGATCAGGGTCTCTGTCACCCAGTCTAGAGTGCAGTGGTGCAATAACAGCTAGCTGTAGCCTCAGCCTCCCAGGCTCAGGTGATCCTTTGCTTCAGCCTCCTGAGTGGCTGGGACTACAGGTGTGCGCCACCACGCCTGGCTACTTTCCGTATGTTTTGAAGAGATGGGGTTTCACTATGTTGTCTAGGCTGGTGTTGAACTCCTGGGCTCAAGTGATCCACCTGCCTTGGTCTCCCAAAGTGCTAGGATTACAGACGCAAGCTGCCCCACCCACCAATTGGCATTTTATTTCTATTGAAGATGGATTATGTTTTAATATATATTTATTGGCCAGTTGAATTTTTTAAATTAATCACATATTTATGTTCTCTATTTTCTAATTGGGTTTTTAGTGTTTTCCTGATGAATTTGAATGGGCTACATATATTATTAAGGATGTTAACTCTGACATACTTCTTGCAAATACATCCCATTTTTTGCATTTTACTTTATGATATGCATACATGTTTTAAAATTTTATATTGAGTAGTCTATACATCTTTTCCTTTGTAACTTTTGCTCAAATTTTTTAAATAGGTACCTGAGATTTTGAAAATGAAGCATGGTTCAAGTCCAAGGTTTGATCGTGCCAAGCATGCTAAAGGTAAGGTAAATAATGGATTTTTTTTTCTTTAAGTTATTGCAGTCAAGGAACTGTGTGTTGAATGGTTACCCACCATGGAAACTCTCATTCTGACATCCGTTTGCCTCCTAGAGCTGAGGGGTACATAGGAAGGCTGCAGAGCATGAGCTGATGCCTTTAAGGAATGTCAGGGAGTGAAGTGAGTGTTGACAGACAAGGGCATTAAGAAGAGAGAAAGAATGCTTCTCTCTCTCTCTTTTTTTTTTTTAAGAGGAAGTATTTAAGCAAAGATCTTAGGGAAATAGTGTGGAAGTGACATCAGGAGCAGTGCATGATAATCACTTGTTTTTCACACAGGGATATTCAGGGACATAGGTCTCTGAACTGGATAGTTGCACTGGAGAGGGTTAGGGAGTAGAGGCTTCCAAGAGAGAAAGGTCTCAATGAGGGTGAAGAGGCAGATGTGAGGCTTGTGGAAAAGTCAGTGGCTAAGGAGAGTTTACTCCTACTTAGCCTTGCTGAATAAAATACAGGATACCCCATGACATTTGAATTTCAGGTAAACAAATGTTTTTTTAAGTATGATCCAAATATTTCATATACATTCCAAATTTAATGGGGAATCCTATATTTGGTACATCTGGCAGCCCTTTTTCAGAAGAATAAAGATTGAATGTGGCACAGAGGAAGGGTTTTGCATGAGTGCAGTCATAGGCTTCACAGGGATGACAAATGGAGGAGTTTAGAAGATTGGCCTGAGATACATTTCTTTAATGGAGTGAATGCTGAATGACTGGAGCTTTCTCACTGGAAGGTATTAGAGAACTAAGTAATTATTGAAAATTCAAGTGAAGTCTGGTGTGATGATGTGGCTTTTTCAAATTTGCCATCTGAGGTATAGGGTCTGACACCATGGCCAGTTTTTATTTCCCCATGTAAGTAAGTGTGTATGTTCTGGAGATGGAAGGGGTCTCGGATTGGCAGGTCTCCACAAATATCTCCTGAATCAGTATCTTCTGTTAACTAATTAATTTTTTCATATAGGAGGAATTTGGGTAGCTAGGATTTGTTGGTTTTATTGTGGCTCAATTCCAGCACATCTTGAAATGGTTATTTTTCAAATGTTTTTAGTTAGAAGTACCATATTAAATCCATCATCAATAAAGAATTGAGGGTTATTTATTGGAGAATATTCTTAGTAACATTATTTATACTTTGTAATAATTTAGAGAAGCCAGAAATGAGAGATAACCCAATAATTATCTATATCTGTTATTTTGCTAATGAATATCTATTTTTGACATCTTTAATTAAGCTAATTTTCCTCTCTCTCATGATCCTAACAAGTTTCAGTGACCACTGCTCCATCTTAACACCTAAACAAAGTCAGCTAATCTTTTGCAAGAAGTAGCTCTGCTTTAAAACAGGGCTTCATCATTATAATCTTGGTCAGCTAATATATGTGTAGGCATCATTTCCATATCTGAACTCCACATTGGGTCATTTGTATATTTTCTTCAAGGCTATGCATAATCTTCCCAAGTGGAGGGGATAAAAAAGCAGTCATTAAAAAAATCCATTTATATAGCTTGCAGTTATTCTTGCTCTAGAATTACCCCCCTTTCCTTCAGTTAAAAAAGATAAAGGCTATTGCTGATGGTGATGGGGAAAATGGGGTTGAAGCAGCCTTTTCTCAAACAGGGGCAAAGCAAATTTGTTGATATTAATTATTGCCCTTTTCCCTGCTTCATGAAACAAAGTGATCTCTTCAAATATAGCTATCTAATGACATACTTGATGTTTTTTTTTTTTTTACCATCAATGCTTCAGTGTTATGTTAGATGGCTTCTGGGTCTAAATTGTATATTCTATAATGCCAAATAAGTATTTTTAAAACTGGCACGGCACATTCCTTGTTGCCTGGGAGCTGAATGCTTCCACTGCATTTGTCATAATTGTTTTGTGGTTAATCCTTTCAACGCAGGGACTCCAGGTATTTATGGCTGCCCTTGCTCTGGGTCTTCAATTATTTGACCTGACGTGAGGATGAATCCATCAGTAACAGTAGGCTGTCCTTTGCCCATTTCTCCATTTTATTATTGCATTTATCCCTAACCAACTCCATTTGCATGTCATTAGTAAAGTTCTCAGTATTTTTCAATAGCTTGAGTAGCTGCATTTTGGAAATGACATGAAGGTTCAGATAATATACGTGTGCTTATCCTCCATGTTTTACTCAAAGCTATGACCTGCATTCTTTAGTTTCCTTCTCAGTCATTTCAGTTATAAGTAAAATGAAACAAACCTAAATAATTTTCTTGAAATAGTCAATGATTTATAAATAAAATACTTAAGACAGAGCATACTTTTCTTCCCTTTAAAATATTTTCAATTCATTGTGCAAATAATACACAGGTATTATAATTCCTACTAATGTTAATTGTCTACATGGGAGACAATATTGTTTTTACTCTCTTCTGGTGTGTGTTTTATGTGATTTTTGGGAGTATTAGAATGATGCATGCCAAAAATCACAATTCATATTCTTTAAATTATGAACATCTAATATAATTGACCAACTAGCCCATATCTAAAGCTGAAAGTAAAATATGTAAACCCCACCTAGGAAGGTCCTTATTCTGAAAGCTATGTCTTGCCATTCAAAGGTTTTTTTCATTGTTGATGAGAACAACCAATATCTGCAATCCTTTCTCTAACAGTAGAATGCCTCTTCCCAACCAGGTAAAATAACAGTGTGTATATAAGTAATTTAGGGGAAGACAGAGGTGGTCTTAAAGGTGAAAGAAGGGAAAAGACAAAATTATCTTTCCACCAAAAGCATTCACTTACTTTAAAAAAGAATATTCTCTCCTATATGATTTAAAATCTAACATTTTAGGAGGCACATGTAAGTTCAAAAATATAAAAATAACAATAGAAATTCTTGCTATTTTGACAACCATTTTCCACTTTCTTTTTGGCTTGTTGGGAAAGAAAGAAAGACGGCATTTAGATACATGCAGAACATGTAATCTCAGGATTTTCCATATTTATATATTTTTTTCCTTGCATTGTATTTTCACTACCCAAGAGCCCAGGCTGTTATTTTTTTTTCCCGAAGTCTGAAGATCACCCCATGGATTAACAAATGATTGAGGATTCTCTCTTAAAAGACTCTTTAAAAAACTGTCAGAATCAGCCTGAGACAAAGATTTATTATGAACTATTTAAAGGGCTTAATATATGTATCCCCAATGAGCCCTTGGAGCAAACTAAAAAGGAAGAGTGGAATTCTCAAAGAATAGGAAAAATTCTCCAATGCCCCACTTTCTTCACACCATGATTACTGTTTACTCAAAGGATAAAATGCCTAACCTGTCACACAAAGTCTTCAGAAGCCACAGTCCTGCTGATGTACAGTAAAAGCAATACAATGAAGACTGACAGTAATGTGCTTGAGAAAGGCAGCTGTAATTTACTTTCTAACCTGTTCGCTAACACACTAATGTGGCTACATCTTGTAGCAGGAGCTGATCCCTGACCCACGTAGCAATCAAACAACTACCCAAGTGTTGGCTGTCACAGAAGCTGGGACCGTCACCTTAATTATAAGTTCCTGGATAACAAACCTTCCCTTAATGAGCAACTTTTCTCTTATGTGTGTTCCAACTCACCCCTTCTGTCCTTGAAAAGGCCCATTGCAGATGACTGTAGTTGGAATCTGTGAAGCATATTCATAAGTATTCTTCCTAACAGGTAATAAATACTACCTGAGCAGGCTGTTTGCTTTATGAGAATGCCAAGATATAATTAAAATTATAGCCTTGTACTCCTGAGATGCTCTAGAGAAGAATCACTTAGCACAAAAGGAAAGTTTTTATTGAACTTACAACTAAGCTTTTCTTCTCTTTTGTTAGTAATAATATTATTTAATGACTGTCTTCTTTGGGATTCATATTTAGCAATGAGATTTGTTCCTCTTAATATAATTTCTACACTAGCTTTTCTTCTTTTTAGACGTGAAATCTCTTTATTTTCTTATTATAAAACTCCCCAGTTCTGTATTATCTGCTAATGTTGCCGGGACACTTAACACAGGCAACCATAAGGGTCTTACAGGAGGTTTTACATATACCTTGAGGAGAAAGAGTGCCTTTCTATGGAAAGAAGACCATTATCATTGAGGGCAAAGAGCAAGGTGATCTTTACTGCATGAGGGTTCACTTCACTAGTGACTAGCTCAGTGTGAGCTTGGGACGAGGCCATCAGAGAGGCAAACTGGTGACTCGTTGAAGAGAAGGAAAGGACTTGGGACCGGGTTTGTTGGTTCAACTTCCATTTTATTTTAATCTCCTTAAGACTTCTCTTCTTTTCTCTTTAAATGTGTGGATATATTTTCTCTGTTAGACAGTTTTGGCACTGTTTGGTAAACCACATACAGCATATGTATTTAGAAAATATATGTATTTAGAAAGTTCTAATGTATTTGCTTTGAGTAGCCATTTGCAGTGGAATATATGAACTAATCCATGTAAATCACTTAGCTTGGCACATGATAAACACCTAGGAAATGTTAGCTTTTATGGCTGTAGTTGGTGTTGCTAATATCTAATATCTCCACAGGCTATTTCTGCCATCTGTTTTTAGGCTTACTGGGTGGATCAAGGAGCAGGAAAGGATAATAATGTTCCATGGTCTGCTGGGTCCCAGAGCAGCAAATCTATCCTGGAATAACAACAGGGGTACCACAGGGCAGGATGATGACCACAGATACAGACAGCAGCAGTGTGCATGGGAGTTGGACATACGCCATGGAATTAGGAAGTTTGGGTTGTTGGCCAGGCTTAGCAACTAGGGAAAGCTCTACAGTCTGTCACCCAGGTTGTAGTGTGGTGGTGTGAACACAGCTCACTGCAGCCTTGACCTCCTGGGATCAAGCAATCCTCCCACCTCAGCCTCCCATGTAGCTTGGACTACAGATGTGCACCACCACACTTGGGTAATTTTTTGTAGAGGTGGGGTCTTGCTATATCGCCTGGGCTGGTCTTGAACTCCTGAGCTCAAGTGATCCTCCCAAAGGCCTTCTGCCTTGGCCTCCCAAAATGCCAGCATTACAGGCACGAGCCACTGCACCTGGCAGCTGCTTCACAGTCTTATGTCAGTTATGCATCTCTTCAGCAACCATTCCTTTTTCCCTATGAAAGGCATAATATCATGTGACTTGCCTAACTTTGGGAGGTTGTTGGGACAATCAAATAAATCCACGCAAAGGTAAAGTTTGATAAGTGTAAGTTAAATTTGACCAGCAAACATTTGCTGAGTGCTTTTGAGGTACCTGGGACTGTGATACCATATTAAATGTAAATCTGATTAATACTGGAAAAACAATCTACTTATAGACACATTACTACTTTGTTCTCAAAATTCATGTGTGTGCTAATACTTCAGTTTATGCTATCATCAACATGACTTTGGGTAACAGATTTCTGGGCTGATAAATTTCAGAAATGGATAGGTATCATGAACCTGACTATAAGATGGTAAGAAAATTTTACAGTCACTGGCTTTTACTAGAAAATGGTACAGGAAAAATGTGAACATGAGAAAATGTATATGCCAAAAAAAAAATAGAATTAAGCAAGGAATAAAAATGACGAGCAAGAAAGATGCAGGGCAGTAAGAAAGGAACTGGAGGAGACTGACGAGATAAAGACAAAGGACTGAGAGGGATGAGAAAAACACATAAAAATTATCAAAGTGACCACCAAATACACAAAACCGGGACCCAGGCACATTAAGGAAATAAGGGGAGAAGAATGAAAAGAGCAAGAATGCTGCTCTTATAACCACATGATGGCTTTGAGGTTGCAAGTCAGCAGCTGCTGGTTCTGGGCTGCATGTGCCAAAGACCTGTGCTTTCCCCAGGGCTAGAAAACTGGAAAAACATGAATCAACATATATTTGGGTACTCACTTAAAAAAAAAAAAACATTACAAAAGCAGGTATTTCAAAATCTGCAACCATTATAATTTTAAACCCCAAAGCTAGCTGACTGGCTAGGTTTTCTCACTAGGCATTGTATTTTGTGTATACCAGCTTTGAGGTAGAGGGGATTAGGATTCATGCCAGGTGATTTCCATACACATTTAATATAGTTGTCACAACACTCTTTGAGAAAAGCACCTTTATTTTTACTATTTTAGAGAGGATCTATTGTCTATGACCACATACTTTCAAATACCCACTATTGCTTATATAGCATGGCCTAAGCCGAATCTAGATTTAGTCACTGTAATCAACTTGGAAATCTTTAACTTTTGGTCATCTCTACTGCAACATATTTCACAGTCCTTCCTTGTGCATGCAAAGAAACATGAGAATGCAGGCAAAAGGATGGCAGGAATTTGGGGTGATTTAAATTTTGACTTTATTTTCCAGATTTTATAAAATGAGTATTTATTATTCTATAATATCTAGCTCTATATACTTAGGTTTGTGTTTTTAAAAAGTTAGTGCTTGCATTATCCAAAAATTCCCTGAAATACCACCTTTACCTTGCTCTGAACGATTCAGATTTCAGGGAGAAGCTGTTGTTGAACAACAATAATTAGAGTGGTTAACGTCCCCCTTATCAGAGAGAAGGAATCCTTGTGCCTGTGCCACTAAACTCTAGGACTCTTTCTTACCTTTTGTCACTGAGTTTTTTCTCTCCTTGTGATTTTTTTTTTTCTTTTTGGCCATGATCAGATGGAAAAAGCCCAAGAATGCTTAGGTTATTCAATAAACTTACATAATTCATAAGTTTATGTAAATCCTGCAGTGGTTTTCAAGCAGGAAAAGGTTTCTCCAGAAAACTCCTTCTAATAGCATCAACTCCCGTTCCCTATTCAGTGCCTTCTTTGAGTGCTGTTATTTTAGGAGCTAGCCCTTTACAGAAATCTGCTTTCAAAACATTGTAGAGTCATATTTCTTCCCTTAAACATTTTATAACACATTTAAATGGAACATCACACTTTTTTAAAAGAATGAATTAAAAATCTAAAGATTATATATGGATATAAGAAATAAGAAAATGTAAAGGAAATGAAATTCTACAGGGTTGACGGCAGCTGAGGACGCACAGAAGGATAGAGAAAATGAGCCATTGTCGGGCAGAGGCGGAGGTGAGGGTGGTGCTCAGAAACAACAGCAACAAAAAGGAAACGCAGACCAAAAGAAGGGGCAGAACGACCAAGGAAAATACTCAAAACACAATAAAGGAGTAGAAGTCGCTTATGTGACATATCTAGAATAGGCAAACTCAGAAAGGCTGAAAGTAGAATAAAGATTACCAGGGAGTTCCAGAGAGAAAAATGGGAAGTTGCTGTTTAACGGGTACAGAGTTTTGGTTTAGGATGATGAAAAAGTTCTAGCGACTGGTGGTGGTCACACAACCATGTGCATGTACTTAATGCCACTGAAATGTACAGTCAAAAATGGCAAAACGATAACTTTTATGTCATGTATATTCTACCACAAAAAAAAAAGACTAGGGCGTATACTAATGAAACATGACATACTAATGAGACAAAAAGAAAACAGATGAAAAGAAAATAAATGCAAAAGTAGACACAGAGAAGGAAAAACAAGAAAAACAAGATAGGGAAGAATCAGGATACAAGGGATGGACAGAATGAAAAGCTATGGTTTCCATTATGGCTAAGAGGAAACAGTAGCTGGAGTACCACATTCCAATTATTGATTATTCATTCAGCATATATGTATGATTATGTATGAAGCACTTAGACTCTGCTGGGGAGTGGGGAGACAGAAGTGAATTGTATAGATACTGTCTTTAATCTCAAGGAGTGTCTGTGTGACAACAGATTACAAAGGCCAATGACATAGTGTCTTGCCCCCAAGGAGTTCATGGTCAGTGTTTGTGTTAGTCTGTTCTCACACTGCTATAAGGACACACCTAAGACTGGGTAATTTATAAAGAAAAGGAGGTTTAATGGACTCACAGTTCCACATGGCTGAGGAAGCCTCACAATCATGGTGGAAGGCAAAGGAGGAGCAAAGGCACAACTTACATGGCAGAAAGCAAGAGAGCATGTGCAGTGGAACTGCTCCTTATAAAACCATCGAATCAGCCGGGCATGGTGGCTCATGCCTGTAATCCCAGCACTTTGGGAGGCTGAGGTGGGTGGATCACGAGGTCAGGAGTTTGAGACTAGCCTGACCAGCATGGTGAAACCTTATCTCTACTAAAAATACAAAAATTAGCTGGGTGTGGTGGCACACGCCTGTAATCCCAGCTACTCAGGAGGCTAAGGCAGGAGAATTGCCCGAACCTGGGAGGCGGAGGTTGCAGTTAGCCAAGATTGTGCCACTGCACTCCAGCCTGGGCAACAGATTGAGACTTTGTCTCAAAAAAAAAAAAAAACAAAACACCATCAAATCTTGTGAGACTTATTCACTATCATGAGAAAACAGCACAGGAAAAATCACCCCCATGAATCAATGACCTCCCACTGGGTCCCTCCCATGATATGTGGGGATTATGGGAGCTACAGTTCAAGATGAGATTTGAGTGGGGACACAGCCAAACCATGTCAGTGTTTATTTAACTTTATTTTATAGATAAATCAGTGCTTTTAGTGAGGCCCAGACTTGTGATGGAGCCTGGAATCGTAGCCCAAATTAAGCATACACTGGGATTGGCACCATAAGCCCATTCCAGCACAGGTGTATAGAGCCTTCAGATCTAGAGTAATCTCCCCATGTACAGGCAAGAGCAGGAGAGAGTAGGCAACCTGCCCAGGTTTATCCTGTTCCCCAGGAACAGAGTTGGGACTACAACCCTGAGGCATCTCCTGACCCTCAGCCCGATGCTCATTTAATTAATATAGATTTTAAATACTGAAAAACAACCCACCTCAATTAGTAATCAGAACAGTAAAGGTGATTCACACTATGCTATCAAGTGCCAAGGACTTATTGAAATAAAGAGAATCAGAGATGGTTTACTTTCAAGGGCTCAAGGGTCACTATTTTATAGGACAGCAACAAATCATATAAATATCAGAAGGAGAAAGGCACAATCAGAGCCAGATTACAAACACAAGGCAGAAACTCTTCCAGGGTGACTAATGCAATAATATTGAGGAAAGTCACAGGTCCCTATTATAGTCAAAGTCACTTTAACTAATTGGCTCAAGCTATAAAAACATACAATCTGGGTCAAATGACAGTGCTGAACAAAGCTTCTCTGCTCAGACATTATCTTAAATCAAAGCTTCCCAGTATGAAGGCAAGAGAAAAAGAGAATGTCTAGTTTTCCCGGGAATCATGAGAGATGTCAAGACTGGCTTATTTCATAACTGCCAGCTTTACATGTCTACAGACAATGATGGTGATTTTCTTTTTTCTGTAAGCATCACTTCATACGTCAGAAGTGAGATTTCATTGAATATAAGACCCCATCCATCTTAAGATACCCCATCCTTTTGCGAAGCATCAAGAAAGAAAATATCACTGCCAGTTATGGGATCATTAGGTGGCAGTGACTGTAAGGTGCACTCCAAAGTCAGAGATGTTTAATATGTGAAAAAAATAGAATCAATGGCATAACGTAGTTTTCATGACCCCAGGATAAATTTGATAATTATCTCTCTTGCTTTTAAAAAAGGAAACAAATTAAAGAAAACATAGTTAGTACTGTTGCCTTCTTACCCAAAAAGTCTTCCTTTCTTCTTTATTTTTCTAAAAATTACCCAATTTTCCCACAGGCATTTATCTCCCGCCAAGTATCCATCTTCCTATGTCCAGCTAGATTGTTCAGGGAAAGCAAGCTCAGCCTCAAGTATGGATCGTGATTGGTGTAAGCCATCGTGGAGTCCAGTTGCCCATAACTGGTGTCAGAATTTATTCAGTTAACAAGTATTTAATGACGTTCTACTAGAAGTCACTGTTCTACATTGTTTTTGTTTTGTTTTGTTTTTAGATAGAGTCTCACTCTGTCGCCCAGGCTGGAGTGCAGTGGCGTGATCTCGGCTCACTGCAACCTCCGCCTCCCAGGTTCAAGCGATTCTCCTCCCTCAGCCTCCCCAGTAGCTGGGATTACAGGCACACACTACCACGCCTAACTAATTTTTTGTATTTTTAGTAGAGATGGGGATTTCACCATGTTGGTTAGGCTGGTCTCGAACTCCTGACCTTGTGATCTGTCCACCTCAGCCTCCCAAAGTGCTGGGATTACAGGCATGAGCCACCACGTCCATCCCTAGGTTTTGAAGTTACAGTAGGAGAGTGAAAGCTGGGGGGAGAAAGAAAAAAATGCCTCCCTAATAGAGCTTACATTCCATTAGAAGAAGATTTAGAAAAAAGATATCTAGTGTGCTACATGGTATGAAATGCTGTGGGGATACATAAGACAGAGGATTAACATAGGAAATGCAGAGGAGAGAGAGTTGTAATTTTAAATAATGTGGCCAAAAAAGACCTCACTTGAAAAGGGGGCATCTGATTATAGGTTTGAAGGAAGGAATGTAGTGACTCTTTTGGATATCCAGTGGGATAGTGTTCCAGGAAGAAGAAACAGCCTGTGAAGAGGTCCAGAGGTAGGAACATCATGTGCTTGAGGAATAGCAAGGAGGCCAGTGTGGACACAGCAGAGTGGGGGAGGGATAGTGATACGGATGAAGGCAGAGAGATGCTGAGATATGCTGTGTGGACGTATCACAGATATGGCCCTGAAGAACTTTGGATTTCACTCTGAATATGCTGACAAAAGACACATGGGAGCTTTCTGTAGAGCTGAGGGCTGATCTGGCTCTTGTGTGAGACTAAAGAATAGAGGGTGGGAGCATGATCAAGGAGGCTGCTGCCACCGTGCAGGGTGAGATGGGGGTGGTGACAGTGGTGAGATGGGGTCAGATTCAAGATGCATCTCGAAGCAACAGCTGACAGTACATGCTAGTGGACCGAATGTGGATGTCAGAGGAAGAGAGATGTCAAGCATCAAGGCTGCCTCCAAAGGTGACTGTGTTGGCACTGATGCAAGTCTACCACGAGAAGTTAGGGAAGTCTGCCAGATGGGGCTTTTGGGAGAAGTTTTGCTTAAACGTAAAGAGGGGCCCCCTCCCCACCCCAGCCCATAAAGCAAAGATGCCTTGTCTTCCTCTGGATGTGGCTGTGAGACTATGGTTATTGCTACCAACTTAACTAAGCGGGAAGGCTGAGGATGAGACTCGTATGTCGAGGGGCCAAGAGCAGCAAGATGGAAGGAACCTGGTTTTTTGTAATCATGTTGGGCTGCTGAATTAACCAGCCTTGGGGTTGTACTTGCTCTGGACTTCATGAGACATTGTAAATCAATTGAGTTGATTATAGAATTGAACTAATCTCCGTTGGCAGACAGCAAGTGATAAAACTTGTACAAAACTCACTACTTCGAGCGTGTGGCTTGGCTTTCCCGACAAGGAACACCTCCGGTAAGGGAGAAGGAGGGATGATCGTTTCAGAAGGGTTGGCTCTGGGATAATTGGGAGGAGTAAGAGATGAATATGGCAAAATGACCCCACACAGTATAGAGAAAGTGCCTCCTGTTGATGAGAGGAGGGGGAGGTTTATAAATAGAATGAATCCTCTAGTTTGCCAGTAAAGAGTCTAGCTTTCAGAGCATTTCCTTTAACACCTCTCCCTCCCATCCCATGTGCCATACCTCGTTTACACACGGCCTGCACTGCCCACTGTAAGAATGAACTGGCTTTCTCAGGTTCTGGTGTGTATCATGAATTAAGCTACAGAGACATTCTGCAGCCTGGTTCAGCCTATTAACAAGTCAGAGACATCACTTTCCTGGTGATATTTGACTTCATTTAGCATTGTACAAAGTGTGCCATAGGAACTGTGGGTGGGGTCTTGACATCTAGGTTATCAGAGGCAGTGGTGATTTAAAAAACAGTAGTGATTACGTGATTAAGGCAGGGATTTTGTCTTAAGACCTTTGTCTCAAACTTGAATATCCTTACACTAAAAAAGTTGTGCATTTGCTCAAAGTGCAGGAACTGGCTTTGTGGAGACAGCTGCCTTTGTCTCATTTGAAATATTTGGCTTCTCTTCATGAACCCAGGGTATGAAGCATGTTTGCATCTTACTTGCTTGTGTGGACAGCTAATATCATTCATAGCAGATGCCATTTGAATGCGTGTTATTATAGAATACAGATCAGTTACACTGAAATTTGTTGGCTTCTCGGTCATTTGGTGTGGGGTATTTAGCTTCACCTGTGCCAGCGCAGGCTAGGACATGTACAGAAGCAATCCCTCCAAGGGGTAGACTCTGGTTGCAAAACCACCGGGTCCTTCCCATCACTGCCCCTCTTCTGATTGGTGTTTTTTACAGCTCCCAGTGATGGGAATTTTTAGAACAAAGTGGAGTACTTGGAGTGCTTATTTGCATGTCAATTTGCAGAATGCTTCTCCAACTTTTCACCATGCCATAGTGATGCTTTTGTATCTCTTCTGCCTGAGAACAAACGGAGAGGAAGGGCTCGAAGTGGGTCAGCACAGTGTCCTGGCACTTCCTTTGGCTGAGTCTCTGCCCAATGGGGTAGAAGCCAGACTGTTACTTCTCCCTGGCCCCTCAAATCCCCTAAGCAGCCGTGCAGAACTGGGAGGTCTGCTCTCTTTATTGGGGGTTTGGAGTGAGCAGGCACCTGACCATGGGAACGTTACTGCCCTGAGTCACATGCCTTGTGCGAGTGACCCTGGTAGGAATCTAATGATTGCTGCTTGCCCTGTTCTAACCATCTTTCCCTTTAACCTGACACTTGCCTGTCTACACCACCTCGCTGGGAATAATAAATGTGATGGGTAGGTGGCAGAAGAAAAGTAGGATTTCTTTTCCTTTGGGACAGTATCCAGGTCCTGTCATTATAGTAAATCAACTGTAAGTATCCTGCAGCACTATCATAAAATGGGCGAATGAAAACATTTTTTCTCCATCAAAAGATTCTTTGAAGTTATGTTCTCTGGCTGAATCTTACAGAAAAGTGTACAGGAAACAACATTCTATCTACGTTTATTTGGCCTGGTCTCTCTGTCACGCAGGGAAGTTCTCTATGTTATAGTCTCAAAAGCATTGTCCGGTCGCATTTTAAAAGGCCCCAACTTCAGCCATCTCCCCTGGGACTGGCAGATCAGAAATCTGAACAGACAACACTCGTCCGCCAGTTCAGCTATTGTTATGAAGGTGCCGCAAAAGAGGCATACTGCACGCTGAATTCAAAATAGATTTTTCCCTGTCACCTGACATTCTGTATATTAAAACAATATTATTAAAATCACATTAATTTTATCCTAGTAAATTTTTAATGTGCAGTTATAAGATAATCAGGAAAGTTTTATTATACAGTGCATGCATGTATGTATTACAGTAATAAATCCTTGTCTGGTAAAAAGAAAAATAATAATAGTAGAAGGGCTTCAGTCATGAAGGTGAGACAGTTGGAGATGTGGGCTTGCTCCCAGCAGAACTTTTAAAGCAAATATTCGACAAGTTCTGCGTCTGGCATAAGATCAGGTTATGACATGAGAACCTTGGCACTTTGTATGAATTTTTGGATCTCAGAATATCTGGCTACTTGGTAAGCTAAGTTATATACTTCCCATGTATATAACAAAAAAAAAAGTTTGTAAGATATGTTCAAATTTCTCTAGCTTATTACCGTGATTCTAAAGCATTCTCAATTTCTGTAGCTACATTATGGAAGCCTCAAATAAATAAAAGTTAGCATTAGAATTAGTTCTTGGAATGTCCTAGGGACACTCTGCCTACAGCACAAAGTCCTGAGACCAGTCCTTCACTTGGGGCACTCTTTTTTCCTTTCTTCGAGGGTGCGCTATCTGGATGTGTCTCTCCTTGTCAGCGCTGACAGCAGAGAGTGGTCAGGAGCAGGGCACGCCTTATGAGACTAAGCCATTTGTTTTCCAGCCACAAGGGTAAGGGCTTGTTGGAGAAGAATGCAGCCGGGCTTACTAGACAGAGATCTGATCATTGTTTTGATGGTTTTAACACCCATACTTTGCTGAGGTTCTAGTGAGTCTGGTGGATAAGAAGATGTGTGGTTCACAAATGACCCTCTAATAACTCAGAATAACAAAGATAAGATCTCAAGCCTAGTAGTGATTCCTCAAGCTATTTGTCCCCATTCACAAATTTCTCAGATCCAAACTCTCTACCCTCAACTTGAGCTCTATTCTAGATCTAAAATATGGGAACTGCGGATGTCTCTGTGTTGATTTATTTTTTAATTAGAGATTGGAATTGGCGTTCTGCTCACAAGTTTTGCCTTTGCCACCAAAGTCTGACAGTTGTTAAATCAAGTCTCATTGTGTTAGTAACTTCCTATGACATTAGCAGAGATTAAATTTGCTAATGTAATATGAAAATCACAAACATAAGATGAGTGCAAATAGAAATCACAATCTCCACAGACTCCCTAAAGGTAATGTTGAATGTGTAAACACATCTCTCTAGTGGTTTGCTCTTGATAACACAAGTGTGAGTGTTGAAGTCACCACTTCCATTTACCTTAAATGCTCTCCAGGCTGGGCATGGGGCTGTGTGCACAGTGTGTGGGAGGGGAAGGGAGGGGTCTGTAAAAAACCCAGGCAGGATACCTATCAACCACGCCACATGCATGGGGAGTATTTAGGTCCTGAGGAAGGGCAGGCTTATTCCTCCTCTTACTTGATGAAGCAGGAAGAGAATGGGTTTGTAATTAGAACAGCCACGGTGAAGTTGGGCTTTGCTGTTCATTAGCAGGCGGTAAACCTTTGCAGGCCTCCGTTTTCTCATCTAGGAAATGGTGATATGTGGACTCCCACAACAGGGTTGGTCCTTGTGAGAATCAAACACAGTAATGGATGTGAAGGCGCTTCTTACACTGGAAAGCACTTAGCAAATGTTATTCATAATACCAACTCCCCACACTTTGCTTGTGCTGTTACTTTCTGACATCATCCAATTCAGCTACAAAGGCAACTGAAACTCTTGCCCTCCTGAGTTATTTATTCAGAGGGGAGGCTCTGATCTCCAGATGGCCAGGGATGGGAAAGTGGGGGCGGGAAGTAGCAGAGAGTATGAATTCGCTTCTGCGTCTCCTGGCATCCTGTGATATTATTCATCAGCCTTCGGGGTGGGTTGGTTTTTCCTTTAAATTTGAAATAGCTAGAATTTATCTTATAAGAAGCTGATTAACTTCCTATTCATGAACAACCACCTTTCTCCAGGGGACAATGACTGACTTACACACGCAGGGTATGCTTTGGTGCCATCTGTAGAAATAAAGCAGCTATTTTTGTGAATAGAAAAAAGCTTCAGTGCCATAGGCAGGCAGAAGAATGGAATACAAAAGCCACTTGGGTGTTCTGGAGAATTGTCCACTCATTCAATCAATAAACATATGGGGATAACACCATCTCACTTGGAGTTTCCAGTCTATTTTCAATCAGTAATAGATCCAATCTCTCAGTATACCTACCAGTGAAGCCAGTTTTCTTGTCCTTACTTTGCAAGTGAAGAAAATGAAATACCAAGGGGCTCAGGTCTAGTAGAGGCAGATGATAAGCTAGCGTCCGCATGACCAACCTGTGGTCTCAGTTAATCCTACAAAAGACCCCCACACACTAAGGGACAACAGTGCCTCATATGCTGAGCCCTGGAATGACCTGGTCTCAGCCTTCTTTCAGAAATGCATTGCCCTTTGCCTGCTTCAGCTGAATTTTTACTTGCTGGGTTATTTTTGATTTTCCCGTCTCGATCCCCCCACCTCCATGTGTCTGTTTTCCAGACTCTCTGACTCTTCCATGACTCAAATACTTTTAAATAATTCTTTTTCATTAACAAGTTTTGCCATCTTGCTTTTCATCTTCCTCTTCCAGGTGGTTATTAAGACTCTGAATAAAGCCTGGATTGGTTTTCTCCCCTGGGCTCCCCACAATTAACCTCTTTCTACACAAAGAAATGGCCTTTTATTCCTACCTATTGCCTTCCAACTCTTAACTGGTTTTTAAGATGTAACAGAGTTTTAACACGTGCTCCATGGTTACCAATTTGGTTTAATAGCGTCTTACAAGGAGTATTATTATTTTTTCTTTCTTACCTAAAGTCCTTTGAAAGTCAAAATGTATCACACCCACCAGTACTCTCTTTTATCCATGGTTTTGGGGACTTCTTCAAAGGATTCTAAAGCACCCAGGTCTTCTCCACTTTGCTATTATTCTATCACTGCAGGGTTTCTTCCCAGAACACCACCTTGCTCACTGAGAGGTCAGTTCTGGGCTCACTGTCCCAGCCTGGGTGTCTGCAGTGAAACCTGCCCACCCTAGAGCAGCTGCTGCCACCATGAACTCAGTGAGGTGTGGTGGTGGCCAGCTGCTGCTGCTGCTTTTTTTGTTTGTTTGTTTTGGCTGCCCTATGACTTGCCAGGTAAGGACCACCAGCCCATGGTGAGATAGTAAAATGTAATAGCTACTGTGGCTTTCTTCAGTGTCCCCATATCCAGGACACAACTTCACACTCACCATCAGAAGTGTGCTGTCCCTCACTACCCTGGTCCAGATGCTGCCTTACTGTGCTGTGTGGCGCATGCAGGCAAAGCGGTAATTTAGCCGTGCTCTGTGGGCCCCGGCAGCTTCTCCCGACACGCTGACCTATGGGGCTGCCTTTCCTCCAGGCCTCTTTCTCTGGAAGGACTCAAGGAAAGGCTGATAATTTGCCTTGATGTCTTTGTTCTTTGACTTTATTCTTCCTTCTCCTGCCCTCCATCTTGCCTGCTGAAGTTTATGTTCCTTTCTATTAGCTTCACTTGGGCCAGAATTCTCTCTTTTAAAGCATACTTTTCCACCTGGCTGCATTCCTGCGATTTGAACCATACAGGTTTTTATTTCTCGCCCATCACTTCCTTTTTTTTGTTGTTGTTCTGGGACAGGCAAAGAGATTCTTCCTCTAATCAGGTATTCCTCAGCTGCCTTCATGCTGATTCTATGGATTTTAATTTGCTGAAGTTCCCTTCAGGCAGTTTCCAACATCCAGTTCCTGGGTCTTGCGCAGCGCTGAGTACACTGTTGGCACTCAACAAATATTAAATAATCATCATTCTCCTTTTGAAAAAAAAGAAGAAAAAGAAACCAGCCGCTCTTGAATTCTGCTTGTCAAAATAGAACTATTTGTGTTCAAGTCCTCACTCCACTAGTGTCCAACTTAATTATGCTGAGGTCAATTTTGTTTTGCAGCTCAACAGCACATACTGTCTAAATCAGAATCAACTCCTCTGCTCCTTAGAAATAAATATATTCTGCCTTATTAATCATCTTGGCTTAGGAGTAGGAGACTGATTTGAGTACCCACAATCTGCCAGACTTTACCAAGTATGTAAAATAAATGTTACCTCTTCCCCAAGCTTACACTGTTTGGACAGGAAGATAGAGGATAAATAATATTTTAATGGGTGTATTATTTAAATTGAGCTATTTCATTGCTGTTCCTCAAGTGATTTTCTTAAAGACAGTCTTTTCTTATGGTGAACCAAGTGGCTGCCCTTGGAGGCTTTTTGTCCCAGGAAAGTTCTTGTTTCTTTCTTTGAGGTTAGGCTGAAGAGGCAGTGAGAGGGAGCCAGGGGAGGCTCTGAATCAGCTGCTCAGCGCTGCTTCCTAGCTGTGCCACTTGCTGGCTGTGGAACTTTGGGCTAATTTATTGACCTCTCTGAGCCAAGTCCACCATCTGGAAATGGGATGAACAGTAGTATCCACTCCTAGGATTATTGGGGGAGGATTGAATAAGTTAATGCTTGGCACATAGTTTCAAAGTAATATCATACTTTGAAAATGCTTGCCACATGTTAGCCATTATTGTTTAAGATTTTATTTTTAAGGCTGCCCAACAAAAAGTTCCTTTTTTATTCATTTCAGTCCTATCCAGGTGCCCCAGTGTCTACTTTATCAGACCTTTCTATCTTCCTGGATCATAAGAAACAGCCAGATCTATGGGAGAAGACAGGGAGTTTGGTGTCAACTAGGCCTCAGTCCAAACCGTGGCTCCACTGTTTCTAGGGTTTGGATGAATGACTTTAATTGTTCTGACTCTCAGTTTCCTCTGCTGTGAAAATGGGATTCATAATCCCTGACATGGATATTCTAAAGATGAATCTTTGGCATGTAGTGAACACCCAATGGATGGTAGCTCCAACCTCCCTCTCCACCACTCGATTTCTTTGCTGAGTATGGAATTTCTGGGCCTCTACTTACATACAGAAACCCCCTACTAGCTCATATTTTGATGTAAAGAGGGGATAAAGAAATGTAGCAGGCTGGGAGGAATAAAAGGAGAAGGAAGCTTTTATGTACTGAAGGCTCTCCCAACCATGGTGCTAATGTCATCCCAGGATTTGTCATACTTGAATGAAAAGGGTTGTGTGGCCACAGGGCCTCCCCTAGCAGTTATATGTGTATGGGCTGGAGGATTTAGGCTAATAACACATCACTGTATCCTAAGAGAATGCATTTTTCATTGGTCATTCACTTCATTTTTCATTTGCTATTTTTCATTATGGTATTAAACTGTGATAAATGAAAGGTAGAGGAACTTGACAGATGATTTGATTTCCACCCTTGTCAGATTATTTGGCTTAGTTTCCTTATGAAAATAGAAGACAAGCCCTGTAAAATTGTTCTTGTGGATTTGTTTTTCAGTATGTATTTCCCACCACTGCCATATCTAATCTATCTATTTACCTATGATTCAGTTACTGATCTGTATCCCACAGGAGCCTGGATACATATTGACAAAGTTTCCTATTTGCCACAGTGGCTAGTATCTAAGGAACATTTCACATGAACTTCCAATTCTTTTTTCTACATAGCTTCTCCACCCCCTGTATTATTAGAGACTTCAACTCTAGAGTGCCACAAAAGACACAGGTTTTGCAACAAAAGAAAATCTTTTTCATTCTTCTGTTTAAATACAGTAGCAGATTTTGCTTCTCTCCTGGTAACGTGGAAAGGATAAATTCAATATTGAACACACGTTTGCCATTTATGGGCTGCCAAAGTCAGGGTTAGCAACATATCTTTATTTCAACACTCCCCAAACTTTATTGAAATGTATTGTTGTGCATGCTTCTGGGGGAAAAGGGGGCCCATGAACTCTGTAGATGCTACTGACCTCACAGATAATCACACTGCCCTAGGAAGACAAAGCTGGAAGGAAGGGGAGTGGGTGGGTGTGGGGGGGGGGTAGAGAGAGAGAGAGAGAGAGAGAGAGAGAGAGAGAGAGAGAGAGAGAGAGAGGATGTACAACACCCATTTCCCTCCTGGTAGGTGAAAAAAGGGTTCTAAAATAGATCATGTTTATCTGTATTGTTGCACCTTTCAGCAAAACTGATGTGATATGACAGAAACAGTCTCTAAGTAGCAGCTTCACTTAGACAACAAACAAATAAAAACGAGCGCACTTCCCCTATTGGACAGCTTTTAAAAAGTGGAAGAGATACAATAAATCCTTATGCTTAATAATGGGGTTAATTGTGAGTTGCTAAGGCAGACAAGTCATAGAGAAATGGTTTATAAGCCACCTGCCTGAAACTGCACCCGTATTTTCAACTGTGGGTGCACAGCGATGTCACTCTATTTTTTCTCTTCTTTTCACCCAAAGCTTAGAAGTTATGTCAGGCTTTTATAAAAGCCTTTTCTTCTAAACTCCCCATTAAGCAGCATTCAAAAATGCATGCTGAAAGTGTCAGTTATTAGCTTTGGTGCACGTCAAGCCGCTCTCGCCTTCCTGTTAATGTGAGCAGTTACTCTGCTCTTGACCTATTAAAACTTTGTTTGCTATTATACTTGCTGGCAAGCTAGTCATGTGGAAAGGTGTTGAGAAAATGAGCCAGTGTGTTCCCCAGGTGATATAAACACTTTATCAAGCTGATCCCTGCCATGTTATGTAAACTATACCAGGTAGCATTCATTTTAAACAAAGAGATAAACAGATCTAATATGCTTCAGGGCATCATGCTTTATGCATGAACTACTTTTTATTTTTATATTTGAGATTTTTTTAACACAATCAATTGTAATGCAAGGGAGAAGTAAAATAATGTCTTAACTACAACCATAGCCGTACCTCCAATTTCTAAATTGTGAGAGTGATCTACTCAGTTAATCCCATGTTAAATTTTTAAATTCATACTTGACAATTAATTTTTAGCTATAATTCTCTTAATTGTTATAAGAACTTAAAAGTTAAATGAAGTAATCGGCAGAGATAAAAATTATATGTACACACACAGTATAATTTATATGTACATACACTTTCATAACTTACATTAGCCATCTAATTTGTCACTTTAGTTTGTTATCACGTGACTCCATTCTCTATTGCTAAAAATAGTCTAGATATCACTGAATATTTATGTGCAAAGTAACAGGCCATAATATAGGGTTTTACTTTGTGCTTTTCTACAGGTTTTCTTTCATTCTCACATAGTCCTTTGAAGTGGGTCTTATTATGGTATATCCATTTTACAGATAAACATATTGAGGCTTAGAAAGTAGAATAACTTGTCCAAGGTTACCCAGCTCTAAGATGAGATTTAAAGTCAAGTGTGCTGACTTCAGGGTCCCTGCTCTCGGTACAGAGTGGTGGAGGAGGCTCTCAGGTCAGACTACTGGGTTAAAATCCTGGCCCTCTTGCTTATTGGTGTGTGATCTTGACATGAGTTACTTAGCCTCTTTGAGATTTTTTTACTCACCTGTAAAATGGCATTAATCACAGTTCCTATCTCAAAGGGTTTGCTAAGAATTAAACCAAATAATACATGTACAGGGCCTAGCACATAGGAAGTTCTCACTGTTTGTTGCTATTATTATTGTTGTTAATATTATCATGTATTATTGCCTCACCTTCAGGATAGTTGAGGATTTTAATTATAAATGATAACATTATAATTTAAACCAGGAGTTTCTTAACATAGAAAGCAAGTCCCCTGATCCTGGAAAAATTAGAACTTATGAGAATAAATGATCGAATGAATGACTGATTTATTTAAGAGAGAGTCTCACTCTGTCACCCAAGCTGGAGTGCAGCAGTATGATCCTGGCTAACTGTAGGCTCAACTTTCCAGGCTTAGGCAATCCTCCTCCCTCAGGCTTTCAAGTCGCTGGGACTCCAGGGACATGCCACCAAGCCTGAAAAAAATTTTGAATTAATAATTAATTTTTTTCTTTTTTGTAGAGACAGGGAGTCTCACTATGTTGCACAGACTAGTCTTAAACTCCTGGCCTCTAGCAACCCCACCTCAGCCTCTGAAAGTGCTGGGATCACAGGCATGAGCCACTGTGCCCAGCCAAGGGGAATTTAATGTCATAATGCTATTCATTAGAACATGTATCTTTTGACTGTAATTTTACAAGTTCTACATTAAATAGTATAGGAATTCTTCTGCCTCAGTCCTGTTCCCCTTCTACCTCCATCTAATGTGATTTCCAAAGGAAATATATTGACTCAGGATGGAGTCTGCATTTCATTATCTACTGTATTAAACTAAAAGTCCTAATTCCATCAGAAAGTTATATATATATATATATATTATACACATATGTATAAACACACACACACACACATATATATAAATAAATATAATGTGGCTTCTCGTTTAAGTAGAAATTGTCAGGTGGGTATTTTACACCCAGAATTATCAACCTAGGACTTATTTTCGAAGAAGAGAATGTACGTCAACTCGCAATCCCAACTCCCTCAACCCTTATTGAAAAGAGTGGTTGTAACAGGAGCCTCCCTTTCAGACAGCTGATTCTATTCTCACTCCTTGTCTAACTTGGGTTAGATGAGGTCTCTATCTTCTTCCCATCCCACTCGCCCCCACCTCAGGTTCCACATTCATATCTAGAACAGGAGCTGGCAAATGACAAGTTACTCTTAAAAAGATAGGAACCCCTGTGGATTATGAGCCAATCCATTGAATGTTAGTATCCTTCTAGGTTATACATAGAAAAAGTCATGTCGACCAGAAGAACCAAACAGGTCTCTGGATTCAGAGTCAATCCACTTTCCTCACATGGACCCAACTTCTGTTTTTCAGTTTCCTTATTTGATAAGTAAGAGCTATTAACCTCACAAAGTATTGCTATTTGTGGTGTATTTATAGAATAATTTGTTAGGATTATTTGCATCTGCACTGAAATTGGTTTTGAGTTCTTTCCAACTGGAGAGATCCATCAAAAGCACTGAAAATGAGTGAAAATGATAGGAATATGTTCCAAATGCAATAGAAAGCCACTCTCCCACCAATTGCATTTTTGGCTGAATTCCCTTCTTACATAGCCAAGATAACTCTGTCCAAGGGACAGGGATAACTATTGATACTGGGTGAGAGCAATAACTGGGTGACCAATACCATTTGCATGTTTAAAGAGAATTTGAAAGCGCATCACAATTAATATGGAACGGAGGACAGCCTCTCTAGAGAGCTACTTCTGAAAGGAACTGAATATATTACTTTTAGGTACTTTTCCAGAAACTTCCCCAGTGATCATCTTGCATCTTCTCTAGAAGGCTGAACAGTTTGATAATCTCCTTTTTTCCTACCACAGCATCTCAATTTTGTTTTGCTTTCTACACAGTTGTTTCTACATCCTTCTCTTACTAGATTGTAAGATCCCTGAGGGCAGGCACCATTTCTTATTCATCTTTTTAGCCTCCAAAGCATTTGGTAGAGATCTTTGCACAGAAAATTTGAGTTAAATAAACAAATCAACTAATGACCTAATCACAAATTGTATCTCATGGGTAGAGACTGATTTAGTATGAGCACTGGAAATACTAAAAAACTTGTTAAATGGATAAATGAATGAATGAGTGAGTGAAGGAACAGGTCTTTAAAGAGTTGCCCTAAATACTTCTGTGTAGAAACCGTAAGACCAAAGGTGGCTAGGAGTGGAGCTGTGTCTAAATACCAAGCAAACTGAAACCGTTATAACATTTTCCCCACTCTCTAGAAAAAATTGAAACAAATTAGTGACATTAATGAAAATCCAAGGATCTAAAAACTAACAAAGGATTCTGCTGAAACATTAATTCCCACTCTCTTTTTGAATCAGGGTCCACTTTGAGAATTTCAACAAAGCCCTTTATCAAGAACAATGATGCACATCCATACGCAGCTTTGCATATAGTGTTCCTCTTGATACGGGATGACCAAACAGACCTGTAGGTTAACAATCTATACTTTAATGAGGGCAGACTTTGAAGCTCAGGTTTAAATCATGACATTAATGATCAGGAACAATTATGTATTTCTGTTTTTGAAGTTCTCATTTGTAAAATGAAAATAATAAAGACAGTCCTAACCTCACAGGGTTGTTTTGGAACTGAAATGGGCAAACATGAGCATGTATTTGAAAATACTTGGTAGGCTGTGCAGCACCATATTCATGAAAGGTATTACAGTGATGGTGCTTCCTTGTACTAGGACAGGGCAGGTAATGGAAGCTGCAAATCAGCTGCTTCATTCTCCTCTCCTATCCCCTTTGTCTCATGGACACCTTTAAATTCTTTGTTCACATGGTTGCTTCTCCTACTAGCCTGTAAGCTCCACTAAGGTCAGAAATGTGATTATATTCATTTGTATCTCTTCTACCTCTGGATCCTGGATGGTGCTTTATATGTACTTGACCATTAAATAACATTAAGAAACATATTTTGGATAGTAGCTAAATCTTCCACACTGGGTTTAAACATGTGGCAGACTGAATTGCAGGGAAGTTAAAATATATAAGTGGATTGGCCAGACCAACCCCATTTCAATAAAATACTGTGTTCAGAAGCACATTTGCCTTATAAGTCCTGGACACAATCACTGTCTAGAGAAGGGGTGATTTATTAAGTAGCTAAAACATTCTCCCAGGTATAGGATAAGCTTTTGACCCTTTACCTCTATTTGTGAATAACTAAAAATCAAAGAACTAATAAAACCCAATCACCTAGAACTTCTTCCTGTAGACAGACTGAATTATAACTTTTTAATTTAGGCAGGTAAAGAATTATTACAGTAGGACTCTAGGGCAGGAATGTGTTAATAAAATCATCCTCTCTGCCTTTTCATTTAAAATAATCCCTTGAGCTGATTAAATGAAATATCACTTGTTTAATAACTGACAGAACATTATTTTTAAGCACAAATGTTTTGCATATCTTCGCTCCCCATTTTTAATTCCAGGCACAGAAGGGCGGAGGCACTGACATCACACAGAGGGAGTCGAGCTCTGCGCTCGGATGCAGTTTGCCCTGTCATCGTGGCATCTATAATTTAGTGTGAAGCAGCGAGGTAGACAGAGCATTATCATTAGAAACCATTCTGAACAGGGATATAAAACACAGTCGCAATAACACTTGTCAGAAAGGTGACTCCAGTCAGAACTCATATCCATGAGTTTCAAGATAAATGCTGACACGGCAGCCATCCTACAAAGACTATTATTGCTTTAAAAAAAACAAGCCAAACCCCCAAACAAAGCAAATCCATGAACCTTCCCCAGAGTGAACAAGTTAGTATGAAGTTTGCATCTGGGGTGGCATAAACTTTCCATGATTTACAGTAAGCATATCCCTTCTCCACTTGGATAAGGTATTTTATGATGCCACAGAGGAAGTATCCAATAGCATTTTGGGTTTAATGATGTTAAGCTATTTGGAATTCTTTCCCCCCTGTTATTTGGAATATATGAGCTGTGCCCCTAAAACAGGTCATTAGCTGTGCCGTGTATGGGTTCATCGCCTTACCCACAGGACTCCTCAGCTGCTGCTTGCATTTTCCCTGTCTTCTACATTTAAAAAAATGTCTTTGACTTGGTACTAGGCTATGATTTAATAACCCTGTTCTGCTGACTTCATAAGCTGTGAAACCTTGGAGAAAAATTCCAAATTTGAATTACAGTTCTAATTACTCTGGCCAAGGCAAAGGGTTTCAGCATTGAATGTTCTATTAGTGCCCATTTCACATTGAGTACTATTTGTTGCCAGAGGTTACAGGACTGCATTCTGATTCGCTTTTCTCCTTTTCCACGAATGCAGCCACTTTCCTGGCACCCTTTCTGTCTTCAAGGCTGGAGGAGCTAACTGCTTGGTGATTCAGTGCAAATAATTTTTCCTGAGCTCCCAGAACTTACTCAGAGAGTACACTTCGGTTTCGGAAAAACAGGATCTATTGGCAATGCAAATTTAAATTTAGCAGGGTTGTTTTCATCACAAAAGGATCTACTGTGATATAAAAGAATAATTAAGAAAATTATTTTCCTTTTACTTGATTGGTTGGTTTTAATTAATGATATTTATTTTAAAATGATTTATTGATTATTCCAGCTTTTACATGTTTGATATTTTCTAACAATTAAAAACATTAAAATGAAAGCTAACACATGCACAAGGTTTTTTAAAAATGTTAAAACAGCACAGAAGTGTATACAGTGAGAACAAGCCTTCCTCCCAATTCTCACCTGAGATTTCCTAGGGTCTGTCTCACAGGCCACCTCTGTGTTTCCTATGTGTCCTCGCAGAGATGCTTAGCCACATGCCAACACGTGTGTCTGCCTCTGCTTTCACTTTGTGCACAAATGACAGCAACCAGTAAGTGTTCTGCCCCTTTCCCTTTTCTGCTGGATAGCTTGAAAACTGGATTCCATATCTGAATATGTATATCCCCAGCATTCTTTTTAATGGCAGCATAATATTTTAGCCTATGGTTTACCTTCATTCATTTAGCCAAGTCTCCACTATTGCTTAATTATAGATCAATTCAATTGAAAGTTATAATGGAGATTCTTAGAAATGTTCTTTATGCAAAGGATTAGTTTAAATAGGGAATTCTGCTAGAATATTTAAGGTTCCTTTGTGAAAGCTGTCTGAGGAAGGGAAGTATGGCAGGGGCTTTTAAAGCTAATGTTTAGGGAGGGTAATACTAATTCAAAATGACCTAAAAAGCAAGGTGGATGTGGACACTTAAAATGTCGAGAAAATGTTTTTTTAAGTTCTAAAAATGTGCTTTATGTTCTCTGGGGAGTGAAATTATTTTACAACATAAGATATTCCTGTAGTAGTCTATGGGCATTTTCTGAGGGCTGGCGAGGCAACAGCTTTAATGTGAAATGTGTCTTGAAAGAAGTTAAGCTATGATAAATGAGATAACCAAGACTTCACGTTCTCCTTCAAAAGAACATAGAAACCACCCAGTTTCAGGGCAAACGCCACAGTTTGTTTACTCACATAATTAAAAAACAAAACAAAACACCTTTCTTTTGTGTTCCTAAAAGCAGAATAAAAGGAGGTCATATGTGATATGTCTCTTGGCACCTGGAGTTCTCTTTCCTAGCCCTGCGGTGGTTAAGTTGAGTGATGACTTGTCATTTACTGTGGGTGCCTCACCAGAACCCTTGCTCCTTGAGGGCAGGTCTGCATCTGAGCTCTTTACTGTGGCCCACCCAGTTCTGGCACGGGCTTTGCAGACCATGGGATACATGAGTTGCAAGAGTCTCTATTCATTCAAAGTATAGAAGAAAGAAGATACTCTTCTCAAATATTAAGAATATAAAGAACTCTTCCAGAATGAAAATTTCATCACTTATAATTGAACCCATTTGAGAGAAAGACACATTGAGGAGAAAAAACAGAATGTCTAATAACCCTGCCTGTGCTAGGTTAAAGAAGTAATTATACAATCCTTCAGCATGTCTAACAATCTTTTACTAAAATCTCTTCACAATTAATATTGAAGTCTATATATTATTGGGCGGGGGGGGGGGGAAGGAAGAAAATTCTGCTGTTTTTGGTATAGAAGAATGTATGATTCTTTAGGAAACTTTAGACGGTCAGCAGGTAAGTTACAGCTTCCAGGCGCGCTTCTCCTCAGCCATTGTGGGTATCAGTTTACTCTACTTTCCCATCGCCATTTAAGAAGACTGATTAAAGGTTCAATCTGATCTAGTTATTTCTGGAGATTGGGTGAGATTCTTTTTTAACTAAAATGTTAGTAAAGACTGAACTCTTATTTGTATCGGTGCTATAAGCACATTGGCCCCAACTTTTCCCCGGCTCCCATAATTAAATTATATGTTGAAAAATGAAGGTAAGCCTTTTCTGATTTGGAGAATAAATCATTCAAAACCTGTTCAACTGAACTTGTGATCATCCTAATCATGAACAAAAGTTCTGCCAACCCCTGGATGATATTCTTTTCTGTTATGTAAGCTCTGGCTGTGCGAGTCCAAGCTGCCTGGGGGCAAATTCAGCCTTGAATTTGAACAGTATTGCTGTCTGATAGACATAGGTAGCAGTCTTATTTAGGTGGCAAAGATAGCTCAGAAAAGTCTCAGTGATGTAACCAGGCATCTGGATATCCAAGGGTGGTGACAAGAATCTTTAATTTAGCAAGATTTTCCTGCACTCTAAAGTTGGAGAACTTGAGACCCAGAATAGGCCAACAGGCATCAGTAGCTGGCTTTATAAACATGAAGTAGAAGAAAGACAAAGCTCTGTAAAACCCAGAAAAGGCCCATCACTGAATGTATCATTAAAAAAGAAACATGAACTAGTAGTTCATAAATTTATGGAGAAACAGCCTTTGGAGAATAACTTGGTATTCCAAGTTGATTTGGGCAACTCAGAAGTAAGTAATGCCTTTGTAGCACACATTTAGTGGATTCTAGATGCAGGGTGGCTGCTCAACTTCTCTTCCCTGAACAAATCATCATGAAGTCATATACATTATATATGAAACAAAAGCAAGAAACAAAACATACTGAATTTTCTTACTAGCAACCAGGACTTTGGGTTTACAGCAAATGTACTTTCCTTTCCTGGAAGCAAACTAAATTACATAGAGATTTAGTTAGGTGGAGGAATGAATTTCATCAGATAATCTAACTTGGATGTTGAAGTCAACAGCAGCTGTTATGGATATGGTATTAGAGTATAAAAATCCAGGAGGCTGCTGTTCACCTATGAAAACATAAAAATCACAAGATAACCCCCAAAGAGTAATGCTGCACTGTTCACTGAATGTGTTACTTTACTGAGCTTTTTAAATGAAACACTTCATGTTTTTAAAGCACTCCCATATTTATTATGTCTTTTGGTGGCTCCAACAACCCTGTGAATAAATAATAGTTTCATTTTGTGGGTGAAGAAGGTGGCTCAGAGTGTTTCACGTACATTCTTAAGGAAAACCAGCTGGCAGAAACAGAACCGGGAGTGGAATGTGGGTTTCTTTTCTAGTCTGGGGTTCTTTTTGTGCCACCGCTATTGTCTCATTAAAGGATTTCATTTACTTAGCACATAGTAGGTGGTGAGCAAATGCTAAATACATTAACAAATGAACAGTGACAGATCAGATAACCATTAGGAATAGAGAAATATTAAAACCTAGGGAGTTACAAGAAAAGAGTACTAACTGGAAGAAGATGAACAGTTATTACTGCTATTAACAACTAATTTTGATACTCTAATCATGACATCAAGGTAGAGGTTTTCAAAACTGTTGTAATGATACCTAGTTTATATTTCTTAAATAGAAAAGAAAGTAATTTTTCTTCTTCGAGAGAAATACTGTCAATTTTTCAACAATACGATAATGGAAGTCATTTTTTAATGACATAGGGTAACCCTACATTAAGTGCCACATGACTTATGCAGGGAAATCCCACATTTAAAGCCGTGCAGGTTTGAATCTTTGCTTTCATGATCAGCTAAAGTTTTAGGTCATTTTCAAAGCATAAAAAGGGATTGCTGTGGCAGTCAATTCCTTTTATTTCTTCTTTCTTTTGTCTTTGTCACTTACGTAGAAATAGAAAACAAATTATCGCTATCCTATAGCTCTCACAAGTCAGAATAATTTAGTTTCAATAGACTTCGTGATACTGTTTAAACCTTGAAAGTTAATAAACATGGATTTGTAGAATTAAAAATATTGAACTATTGGAGTGCTACCAACTCACAAAATTAAAGTTTTATAACCCAAAGTCAAAGACTGCATTCCACAGTTTAAATATTTCATATCTGACATTTTCCAACTTGACAATGTGAAGTCTGATTTTGATTTTTCAATCCAATATGAGTTTTGGAGTTCAATTCAAAATCAAGATAAAACCATTTCTGAGACTACCTTTTCCCGTTGTTCTCTTAATACTAGACACTATTATTTTCACTTTGGGAAACAAACTTTTCTAACTAACGTTGTTATACAACAATGCTACAACTAGGAATTAAACAGTGGACACGTATTGGTAAAGGGTAACAACCTTGAAAGTCAGAGTCTCTCATATCATAGTATAGGACCAGATTTACATATAAATTATGTTGAAAAAATTCTTTGAAAAAATACTGTGAATTATTACGGAAGCTCCCTGGAGGGTGACCATCAGAAAACTGAGTTAGGAGTCAAAAAGTTGAGTCATGTGGTTCTGTGAGGTCCTCGCAGAAGAACCTCAGAGTACAGGAAGTAACCTTTTGTGATGTGGAGGTACTTCAGTTAGTCGTATGGCCAGAATCGAAGTGATGCGGTGGTAGGATTCATTCCTTGCTGCCTAAACTCAACACAGCCAGGCAATATTTTTCTTTGTAAGGCTTTTAGAAGCTATGAAAGGCATCATATACATGATGGTAGAAGATGTACATGAAGCCACAAAGAGGCTTCTACCAAAAAGCAGACACAGAGAAATAAACGATCTGGAAAAGCCATCAGGGCTCACATAGAAAGGCAATGTAATACTTAAAGGGATGTCTCACTTAGATGGTCTTGCTGTTTCAGAGTATCTGATGGAAATATGTTGTTTTGACTGTAAGGAAATTAGATAAATCAATGTAACTTAATGTTCAAGTTGGGATTATGAACAAAAATGAAGACCTCCATGTAAACACTAGTACCATTTTGTCAATGCTTTAGATCTGACCAATGAATGTTCATGGTTACTAGCTTTGTATAAAATAAAGGGCAAATCTACCTGTGAAGAAACCAAGAAATAAGTTACAGCAGATCTTTGACATTCTATACATTTTATCAGCTTTCCCCATTATCACACTCCCACCTGGAATACCAATGGAAAAACTCCTTTGACTATTAAATCACACCAGGAGAGGAAATGTTATACTCAGGTTTCCTCCTAAGTTCCTTTTACTAAATTTAAAACTTTTGGGGGGGCTTTTTGGCTGTAGTTTAATTAAGATTGATGGAACACTAACTCCAAATCAGCAAGGCTCTCCTTAGATCAGTTTGTTGTCAAATTCACTTTCTGAGTAAATGGAAAGACTAACACATATCATTTCTTAGATAATGTTTTAATATCCTGCATTGAATAAAACTTTTTTTAATCAAGTTGCAATGGTAGCACGGAACTCCACAAGGGGCGAGGGGGTTGCAGATGGCTGCATTACTCTAAATGTTCAAGCTTGACTGACCCATTTCATCAGCACTGTCAGAGCCTTGCACTGATACATGTTGACAACATTTAATCTTAAAAAATTGAAAGAAATGAATTAATATGCAAATTTCATCAGCTTTGTAATAAAAATGTCCTTGAAAAAAAACAGTGAACATGACCCCTGAGGAATTGTGTGAATTATCCCAGCTCAATTCTTTAAGTTAGTCAGAGGTACGCAGGTCCGCAAGGAAATCAGTGCAGATTTGACTTGGAAATAATTATGATGAAGAACAAAACACAAGCAGGTTGAATAAATGTAACAACTTGGGAAAAAGTCTTAGTCCTGTTTGTTATTCACTTTGAATTAACAGGATTAGGTTTGGTTTTTGAAAATAAAGGAACACCACTGTGTAATTTTAACACCTAAGTAATGTGAAAACAATATTTTTTAACTATCAATTTCAGTGCATATTAATAATCACATCTGACAAAAATCAGGCCTTTTTTGGCTGTTAGAGTGCAGCTTTTTGGCAAAAGAAATAATTACAAGAATCTGGTCTTTAGGCTACTGTTTATATGGGAGTTCTGGATTGATCATTTTGATAGAAATGTCCGGTGAACTCCTAGTAGAATAAGGTTGACTGAGTTTTGTTGCTATTGAAGGGACTAGTTATTTCACTGAGTTACCAAACTGATGATCATGTAAACATAGTCTCTAGATGTGAGTCTGATCTATAATGATTTCCATACGGGTATGTGGAAGGTCAATGCTGAACCACAAACTCAGTCCAGGAAAACATTCATCTAGGTAGGCATGCAACTGTAGCTCTCTGACTTTGGGTCTGGACTCAACCATAGAAAGCAAAGACAGGTATTGGTCATAACAGTTGAATATTTCCATGTAAAAATTCAAGATTTTTAGGGTCCCCCAAAGGAATAAGAATGTTACCAAAGGTGCATAAATCATTAAGCAAAACAAAACAAAAACAACAATTCATATCACAAGGAGCTTACGAGAGGTGAAAATTAGTAAATGAACAATTCAAGGATGGATATAATTTCTTTACTCTAGTAAATCTCATTAATTCCAGTCTATATATAAATACTAAGGAAGACGTGGTTTTCCCTTCAGTGCTCTGCATTTCTGTGACACATGCTAGAACTGTTTTTGCTCTCATTTCCACACAATGAATCATCCAAGCTCAGGGATCTAAAATGATTCACTTTGCTACAAGTTCAGTTGTTATTCCAGGCACTGCTGATTTTGCTATGATAAAATCTACTCAAAGCTTTTTTTTTTTTTTTTTTTAAAGACATAGGGCTGCTTAAACACTTGTTTTAAAAACTTTGTTTAAAAAACCCCAAAGCTCACCAAAACTGATAGTCTCACACAAAGACTCCAAATAAGGGTTGTTAACTTAAGAAACTCTGCTTAGTTTTTTAGAGGCTCTGAAATCCTGCAACTTTCCTGATTTCATATATCCTTGGAAGACCAAGGCATATAATACAGATTTTGCCTAACCAAATTAATCTTGTCTGTAAGCTTTTGTGGTTCTCTGCAAAAGGCTTTTAAGTTTCTCCTTTCTTTCTTAATCTACCATCAGTAAAATCCTACTTTTATAGTGCCCTTTGCACCTGCTTGCATAAAATGAATAACTCAACAGTTTAATTATGCACTGTTCTATCAGTTGGGAAGTGATATAAAGTTGCAGATAGAAAAAAGAATAAAAACCTCTTTTGGTATCCAAAATTAATATATGTCAAGCTCAGGGTAAATCTTAATCTTTTTGAAACATTTTTCTAAAATAGATGTTCTTTTATCACCTGGCACATCAAGACCCATTGGAGGGAGGGGATTTTTATAAAGGCATTTGGTTAACATGCTGCAGAACAGCACTCTCTTTTCCACCTCACTTGAGTCTGTTCTTGAAAGATCTGAACAGTTGTATAATAATGAAAAATGGGCAATACTTGTGGGGCATTGCCTGCGCTCACATACCTCCGCCCACGCATTCATCATTCTGCAGGTATTGTCAGTGAAAGTTTAATTGCATAAACACTCTGTAACTGTCCTGTCATATTTCTTGTCAGTCTGGATTCCCTCTCCGGGCTCACTATCTCACAAAACTATAATTGAATTGCTACCAAATCACAAGAGCACCCCCCCTCCAAATAAAATCTTTATGAATAGAATTTGTTTCCTATCAGCAGATTTGACAAATTGTGGCAGAGGAAGGACCTTGCTGATAATTTTTGAGTTTATTCTCAATGTAGCTATTTGCTGAATGCTCTTATCTATTTTTAAAAAATTTTAAAGCCCCAGTTGGGGGTTGAGGGAGGCATTCAACAACCCCAAGGGGCTCTGAGGTAATAACTCTACAGAACCCGAGGAAACCATTGGAAAATCAGGAAGGTTTTCTTTGCCCTCCTATGAAAGTGTACCATTGGCAAATGAAAGACATGAGAATTAATTTGAAATTAAAGTGGGCACCTGTCAAAGCTAAGGTTTCACCAAATTCTGTGATTTCTTAGTTATGAGGCATTAAGTACCCAATTTAGTCAAGTGTTTATTCCATTACATTTTCACTTCGTTTCTCCTTGCACCAAACCTTTCAGTGATCATTACTCATGTATGAGTCCTGAGCAGCCAGATTCTTTGACAGATTTTTAGGACCATGAACAAATGAAAATTAATCAAAGGCATGACATGCAATTTACTAAATATGGGATCATAAAATTGTAATATATTTACGGCATTGTCAAATTATTAATATTTTCCCAAAACAAAAACAGAATGTATCTGATTTGGAATGAGGATTATCTTCTGTCTAGTCTTTGTTCCATTTTATATTATAAACTGTACCCCCATGTCCCTCCATTTCACAATATAAACTCTTAGCAAAGGACCAAATACCAGCAATTCTTTTAATTCTGTTGGTGGTGTGGGCATAAAATATAGCTGCTAGTGAATAACTCTTAAATGGAACAGGGCTTCACCCAGATTGACAACTGTCTGGTTTATGTTTTTAAAATGTGCTTATCAAAACCATGTAGGATTGATGGGTGTTTTTAGATGAAGTTATGTTTTTGCAACAGACTTAATTTGGGACTAAGGTTAAGGCTTAGGATAAATGAGTGCATTAGATGATTAAAGCACATTCGTCTTGTGGAACATTTAAGTCATTTATTTATGACACTTAAAAACAAGCTGGGAAAGAAAGCACCATGGGCTTAACGAATCTGTTTTTTCTTTTTTTTTACAAGTGTTAAACTAAAAATAATGACTTTTTTAATGGAACTCCAAAATATGCCAGTTTACTGAATATCTGGAGGCAGAATCAAATATGCAGTGAACATGATGAAAAATATTAGAATTAATATTTTCAACACTACATGTGTGTATACATACCCATCTCTGACTTCCAACATGTTTTTTAATTGAAATGACTCTTTTATTTGAGAAACTAGGTTTTCTGCCTCTCTTTAACGTGTCCTCTTTTATTTTAAATAGTAGAAGATTTTCTGATGGTATAGGAATTTGGACGATTGTACTGCCCTGTACTCGGTATGATAAAATACCTTGTCAGGGGAGACTGGATGGCTCAGGGGATTGGTAATGGGATATATAGAGCCTTTCACCTATAGGTCATTGGCTTGAATTTTGTCCAGGTTGGCAGTGACTAAAAGTCATTAACATCTCATGACTGCTTGGTGGCCTATGTGAAATGAGTTTCTTAATTTATTTATTTAAGTCCATATATAGTACCTATGGCCAGGGCATTTGGGCATCTCTCTTGCTTTTACAGATGCATTCCACCAGATCAACATTCATTTCAGTTCTCAAGATTAGTGATGAACTGAAGTCCTCCTACACAAAATAAATTGATTTATGTAAAGTTCAAACCGATACTGAGTCCCGCCACACCGTTCTCCAGCACAGACTGGAATGCTGCATGAAAGCTGATTCGACAGTAAAAGGAGCCTTAGGTTGTGGTGACCCAAGGTCCAATTCTGGGTTGCCTAGTCTTAAGTGGCTCGTTACCCACGTTGTGGCTGTGGTCATATCACAATGGCCCAGCCAGATAAAAAGGGAAAATATCAGTCAAGCACGTCATACATGCTATTCATCAGCTAAATCATTGGGTTATAACCAGAACACATTTTAATAGGCCAGGCTAGAAGCTGCAAACCCTTGGAGACTAACATCAAGGTCTATTCTAAAGTGGAACTGGCCAGTCTCAAAGCTAGCCTTAGCAAAAGGGAAGTCAGCAGGCGTATCTTAGTGTGCAGAAGCTAGGAACAGTGGGATGGACCTCTGAGAATAAGCATTATGCATCACTGTTAAGCTTTAAGAAAACTGTGTATACAAAAAGTGTGAATCTGTAAAACAGAACTTGTATATTTTAGACGTTAGGGAGAGGTAAATTATCAGTTTCCCGAAGAGTATTTTCTCTTAAGTGGAGTCTTTACAAAAGGAGTCCATGTAGGGTGTATGCGTGTATCTGTGGGTATGTCTGTGTGTCTGTGTATTTTCAGAAGCACATCTTTGGGGTACCTTGATATGTGTGGCATTTGGACTCTTTAAGTGCGGTAACTGGAGCATTGTGTCAGTGAAGCCCAAATTTAAGCCTTTCATGCATAGATGCCAAATTCCTATCACCTAACCCCTGGCCAGCCTTTCCATAAAGAATGAACTTGGTAATAAGAGAATGCTTAGTTCAACAGAATTTATACTACTACTAATTGAACACTGACTATGTGCTGCACTACTGTCTTAAGCATTTTATATGTATTAAATTCATTATACTCTTATAAGTTATGTTAGTATATTAATTCATTTGACGATAAAAACAACAGGTGATCATTCCTACATTATTCTCCAATCTAGACCAGAAGGCTAAAGATTTATAATGGAAAAACTGAGGCACATATAAGTTAATTAACTTGCTCAAGGTCACATATGTAGTAAGTGACAGAGTCAGAAGGTGAATACACAAACATGAGCGGCCTGGTTCTAAGGCCTTACATACTACATATTTGCACCTGATACAGAACTAGCTGAAGAAGTATGTCCTAAAATGTGAGTCAGGATTGTCATCTTTGTATACAATAACTCTCCATTATTAGGGGAACCTGTAAGTTAACCAGACTGCAGATTTTAGAAGTCTATAATACAGGCAGTGCAATTTAACTGAATTCCTGCAAATCAGACAGAACAACCTAGTAACTGATTACCATCACTGCACTGCTCTGGGCAACCACAATCATATCTTTGCACCAAAATCTACTGGTGTATTGTTGCCACGGATGGAAAAACCAAGCCATTTGTGCTCTGCCTATGTAAATAAAGAATAGGTAGGACAGGGTGGAAAAGAGATGTGAGAGCCTTCAGATCAAAGCTCAGGACTGCACTAAAAACTGTGGAACCTGGAGTTGACATGTCTTGTCTTAAACGTTGTAGTTTGTTACTAGATTCATCTAGGGGCTCACTTTTAGGAAAGCTTGAAGGCCACCTTGAGGATTGATGAGAAACCTTTGGGAGATTTATCAAAGGAAATGGAAAATTTAACCTCTGAATGAGTGGCCCATCTGTGACTCTCCTTGCATTGGGTGGGTCTTGGAAGAAGAGAGTGTCATGGATGGGGGGAGTGGCATCCAGCTAGTAGAAACTAGATCATGTATAGTGCGTAATCACGTGCTTTTGGGGTACTAGTAAGAGTTCCTCTTAAAAAAGTTTCCCACAAACAAATTGGGAAAGGCTAGTTTCAAAAAATTGGTTTATTGATCTCACATGCATTTCACATTTTCACTAAGCTAACATTCATTGTTAATTTCCTGCGAGAACATGTGCTATCAGGTTTTTTTCTTTGCTGTTTGACTCGGGAACCCTTTTTCTGGGCAAGGGTTGAAAAACTTCCTATTGGGTACTATGCTCACTACCTAGGTGATGGGATCATTTGTACACCAAACCTCAGTGACATGCAGTTTACCCATGTAACCTGCACATGTACCCTCTGAACCTAAAATAAGAGTTGGAAAAAAAAGTGCATCTTGCAGAGCAGTTATGAGGAGGAATATATTTTGGAAGTGCTGTCTTAGATTTTCCATCAGCTGTGCATTTTAGAAAGCAGAGAAGACCAAGTGGTTCATTACAAACTGATATATAGGTTTACCTAGTGTGTATAAAATGGAGACCTCTATTAACTGAATCTCTCTACAGATTTTTTTTTTTTTTTTACTCTCATTAGGAGGTGGTTTATGTGGCTACAGGTACTGGGAGAGCAGAGACATTTTTGGTAACTACCCCATCCCAGAATCTAGAACAAAGCCTGACCCATGCATTTGCAATAAATGATTGAATGAGTAAAGAATAAATGAATGAATGACTGTTTTGTATATCGAAACTATAGACATGCAAGTATGTTCTTACATGTGGAATGCAGAATTTCCCATTCTGTGAAATAGGAAGTAGTTTCCTAAATATTGGTAATTTTAAATTTGTTTTTATGTTATCAACTAAGTTTCTACCTAATTTTGACTAACAGCAATTTGGGCAATCAGTTGATACTTTGGATTTCCCTCTAATATCAACCCCTGCTGTGTTTAATAAAGAGATGGCTGGACACAGGAGAGTAAGTAGAGTTTTAATTCTTTATGTGTTGCCATCAATTTCATAAATGTTCTAATTAGTGTTTTTATTTGGAGAGGATACCCTCTGACAAGTGAGAGGCACTGATGATCAGACTGATGTTTTACCAAAAACATACAATATATTTGAATAAAATGTAAAGGAACAGCTTTGAACTCTAAGCATATTTACATATAATAATTCATGATCAATAGCATATGTAATTTTCAGATTTTTTTCAGATTTTATTACCAGTTGATTAAAATAAAGTGACAGTGGACAGATGGCATCATCAATTTCAATCATGTGTGAAAGCTTAAGACCTCCATAGTTTCTAGAGTGTTAATCCTGAGCTCCTGGTCCTAAAGACTGACCACAGGCATATTTCTGCTTTTTTCTAAATGTTATCTTAATTCCAAATCATCATTTCTTCCTTTGCAAAGCCTCTCAAAAACGTTTCTTCTCAAGGTCTACTCACTCATTTTTGGATTATAGAAGTCATCTCTTAAATGACTTTTTTGTTTGTTTGTTTCTAGTCTTCTCTGTTCAACCCATCCTGTACATTCTTATGTAAATAAATGAGCCAGTATCAAGTCCAGTGACATAAGTTTCCCAGGGTATAAGGAAGACTACCCAAACTGAGCTGCCTAGGAAGGATGGTGAGCATTCCCACTGGTGGTCTCAGGCAGGGCTTGGACAGCTGTTTTAGATGGGCTATTGAGAAGCACACTGGAGGAAGGGTTAAGTATGGAGACTCTGGTGCCAACCTGCTTGGGTCCAAATTCTAGACTCTTCACCTATTGTCTGTATGACTTGTAAAATTTAAAAAATCTGTTCTTTTCTTAGACCCTTCATCTATAAAATGGGAAAAATAATGATACCATCTTCCACAGTATTTTGTGAGCAGTAAATGAGCTGATGCATATTACAGGCTTAGCAAAGTGCCTGACACATGGCAAGTACTCAACAACTAATAGCAATTGCATTGCCTAACGGAGTCAGGAATTCTTGGGTACTTGTAAAATATGATCCTCAAGCAAGGATCCTTCTGAACATTTTTTGTATTTATAAGAAATTATGTTGTAATTGGGTCACTGCTGTCTTCAGTGAGTCATACACAGAGCTTATCACACGAATCCTAGATTCTTCACCCTGGTACCCCAGCTCCTCCCTGATCTGGGCGCATTCTAGATAAGCAGGTGCCGCACTGTTGCTTCAGTGAGGAAGACAGGGCTCCTTCTTCCTCCCAAATGCAGCACACTCACTTGCACTGTGGTACTGGGACGAGTCTCCTGGGAGATCATCTCTGCCTTTTTGCTCTTAGGTTGGTTTTCGTGCACTCCATGTAGGTCATCCCTCCTCATCAAGGCCGGTCTGCAATCAGTGAGCTGATCCCTGATTTCTTTACCATATTTATGTCACAATTAAGGACAGCAGCACTATCTCCTTTCTTCTCTAGTTGTCGAATGTGTATAAATCTTCTATGGATAATGATCCACTTCCTAATGAAAGGTGTCCTATCTGCCTCTCCTGTTCTCTATAAGCATCTAGCAAAGTGCTTACAATAAAAACATGGCCTGAGTTCAAACTCTGGGTCCAGTGTCTGCTCTGGTGTGGGGGCAAGTTCTTGACCATCTCTAACCCTGGCGTAGGGTCATTTTGAAAAATAAATTACTCATAAATGCCCAATCCTGTAACTGGAACATATAGGTAAAAGATAATGAAAACTAATAATATATCAATAATGGTATCAGGATATTTGCAACAAGTTATACCTTGAATAGACAAAGCTAAAATCATTAGTACCATTTTCCAAAGTTAGAATTTCCTGAATTTCAGTTAGAGAAATCTGCCCTGTATAAACGGAAGGGCGGCTGGGGTACTTCTCACTCAGGACACTTCTACAGAGCCAGAAAAAGCAACAGGCAGAGGGACTAGTGTTTCTGTGAACCTATCATGCAGCAGGTGCAGTGTTAGGCAATTTTTAGGCTAATTAAACAAATGAACAAAACAAACAAACCCTTGATAACGTCCATCAGTCCCTGATAATCATGGTCTTGATATGTTTGGGCACGTCAAGGCAATGTGTTCCCAAAGAAGCAATATTTATGGGCTATTAATTTTGGGGTGGAAGTTGTAAGCCTGAGATAGCTCTGCCAAGACAGCTAGCAGCTGTGGTGTGTGCTATGATGCTATCCTCCTTATGTACCATGGTGTCCTGATCCTCATCACCACACTCCCACACTGTGGTACTCATCTGTCCCCCTCATGTGATGGTCAGCTCCTGGGAGGTGGGGAGCCTCGTCATTGTTTCCTGGCTGTTTTGTATGGCTGACACATGGTGGACATTCAATCAATGGTTGTCGAATAATCTACACAATCCCTGTTAGCAAGCGGGCCTGAATCTTGAATGAAAATTCATTCTAGTTAACAACAACTGGAGAAAAGATACAAGTTCTTCCCTTAGCTAATTCTGTCAACTAATAGAAGATGGGCAGTATTTCCCATGGGTCCAAGAAATCATGATTGTGTTTCATGAGCAGATCCCTCCAGGGGGATATGTCCACCTCCTGATGGACACCATTGCTCTGCTCTGCCTGCTCTTTTTCATCTCACACCTGCCTTGGAAGACTGGCTCTGAAAGGAAGAGCCTAGAGAAACTGCATGAAATCTGGCCCACTGTTGGCTGACACGGTGCAGAGGCCAAGTGTACATGGGTGACGTTGGCTGTGCTCCTGGCTGGGGAGGCATATGGCTGATGCAGACCAAAGGACTTAGGGTTGAACTGTGCCTATAATGTATTCAGATGCTACTTACTGTTCACTGTTGGTATGAGTTTAAATGCAAGAATGAGAGCAAAGAGGCTGGGTGTGGCAGTTAACGCCTATAATCTCAGCACTTTGGGAGGCCAAGGTGGTCAGATCACCTGAGGTCAGGAGTTCAAGACCAGCCTGGCCACCATGGTGAAATCCCATCTCTAATTAGCCATGCATGGTGGTGTATGCCTGTAATCCCAGCTACTCAGGAGGCTGAGGTGGGAGAATCACTTGATCCCGGGAGGCAGAGGTTGCAGTGAGCCTACTGGCTCACTGTACTTCACTGTACCATCACTGTACTTCAGCCTAGGCGACAGAACAAGACTCCATCTCAAAAAAAAAAAAAAAAAAAAAAAAAGAATGAGGGCAATGAAAAGAATTAGATAGATTGTTTCAGTTTTAAGTAAGAGACTATGTTAAAAAAAAATAGCACAATGAAATATGTGCGTAAGAGGATAGTTAGGTTTCTCTCTGAACTTCAGAATCCCCTTGGAGAAAATTCCTCTGGTTCAATTCCTACTAGGGACCTATCTTCTTTCTCCATCTAGTTCCTAGGCTTCCCACCTGCTGCAACCCTAATATTGTATGCTTTCCTCTAATGTTGGCCAGGAACTAACCTGTGAAGCTTGGGGCAAGCCACTTAGAATTTTCACCACTTTTTCCCCCAGCTGTAAGACAAGGATAACACACTGACCTGCCTCAGAGGGATGTGGTGTGAATTAACTCCTGTAATTAGCGGTTTCTGTGCTCTGCATACACCAAGAGGATATGAATGCCAACCATTATCACAGTGGCCTGGGTAAGCACTGTTGCTAAAGCTATACTTGGGAATAACTGTTGGCAAAGAGCTGACAACTGGAAGTTGCAAACTTTACACAGAAGCAATATTTCCAGTATTTTCCCCAAGCAATCATGAGTAAATTGCTCACTAGGGGTGGAAATGGTTTCCAGCCAGTTCTGCCTCTTCTGATCTGTGCACCCTGCAAAGCTCAGTCAATGCCAGGTAACTGATCCTTCGTACGTCTGCTGTTTAGTGCAGATGAAGAATTCAGAATGGTATAATTTGGACAGGGATGAAATTTCTGTGCAGTGGTATGTATTAAAAGCAAATAACTTGTACTTTGTTCAAGGCAAGAGCTATAGAAATAGAATTTATAATTTTAATTATCCAATGACAAAGACAGACACCTTTTTTTTTTAAATGAGGAAAAACAGGTCATCATTAACAGCTTGTCTTGGGTTTCATTTTCGAAACTTGAAAAATATATCCCTATCACTATAGGCAAAAAGAAGTCAAAATCATGACCTAGAAAGCTATATGAAAAAACTCTTAAAAATAATGAGCTTTAAATATTGATTTCCTAAACCTTCAATAGAAGATTTGAAAAAAGAATGCTGTATATATAAACTGAGTGAACCTATTGTGTATTTTGATAAGAGGCCTGTGCTTCTATTATTGAACAAAACATTTTCTACCCTGTAAATATCACTGTATTAATTTATATAAAAGCCGTATTTTTTTTTCTGAGTTGTAACCACTGCGATTTAAATTTTGAAAGAGAAAGTTAGTTTCAGAGCGGCATGCAGAACTGTGCCGAGATCCAACATCTTTTCTGGGAACAAAAGGGAGGTTGCCCTTCTGTAGCTAGTTGCGTCATCAACACTGATTTCCATGGGTCAAGGAATTAGGTCCCAAAGGATGCCTGGGATTGCAGCTCTGCCTTCTGGGAGCTGGCCTGGAAGAATTGAGCTCAGGTTTTGGGCCAGGGGAGCCTGGTGGGAAGGAGAGATTTTACTTTGTTTTTCTTTAGCTCCCTCAGGCACAATTTTAGTACAGGTTGCTTTGCAAATGTTCTCATTGTACACAAAAGCACACCAAAGTGTGAACACACACAAATTAAGGTGCTAAGTGTGCCTAGGCCTTGCATACCAGAAAAAAGCAATGGAGAATATTTTCTCCTCTGTGGCAGTTTCAGGGGATCTTGTTTTGCTTAGCTGAGGATAAAGGGGACATTTAAAAATAGCCTACTTTTCTCATGAAAAAAATGGTACTGCACCAAGGTAGCTTTTTGCAGGCAAAAGAATAATTCATTTAAGTTTGGCAAGGCAGTCCTTGTAAGAGCACTGGCTTGCTTTTGGAGTGCACCCATCATCTTCATCTCAGGATTGGCAAGAAGGTAACTTCTTAATGATGACATAGTTAAGAAACATAGATAATTTTGGATAAAGCTGTGTTTATGCCTAGATGATGATCTCTTTGGGTTACACAAAAAGATGAGTAGTGAGGCTGCTTTCTGACTATTAGATTTGCCGCATATGGCACACCCGGGTATTAACAGAAGTCAGACTGATGTGGGGGAATCGTCCAGATCAGCTACAGCCCCAGTAGGGATGCATTTTAAATCAATCCATCAGAGATCATTGTGGTACTTTATCTGATGGATTTATCTTTGCCTATAGTAAATGAATATGGAAAGAAATTAAATGTGTGTTTACAGTTTGATAAACATTCATCATAAATTGTACATTTTAATTTCATTTATTAGTTGGGGACCATGGAAAACAGGAATTTCATTGCATACAAACTGCCATTCAGATGGAAGGATTAGCAATTTCCTGAAAAGGAACCCTAATTGTCAGAACAAATTCCATTTCTATCTTAAGTTAGTCACTCCACTGTTTGTATTCAGAATTTTGGAAGGGCAACAGTAGCATATTGCTCAGCCTACTGACTACACTCTCTGTCGTTTACCCTTCCGATGGATCCAACTCTGTCATCAAGGATAAATCTAGTGTGAATGAACTTTCTATCATTTGACACTTTGTATGAATGCTGTACTCCCCATGTGAATTTTGAGCTCTATTTATGTATAAAAGAACTAAGACCCAATCTTTTAGTATTAGCATGCTGGGCAGTCTCCATATTATCTCACCATAAAATGACTCCAGAAATCTCACTTATTAATAGGATTAATGGTGATAACATAATTCCAGAAAGTTGCTACTCTATATGTAGAAATATATTGGCAATAAAAATCAGTCACTGTATGTCTTTCCCCAGTAGGGGATCACTCACTTTTCCCTGATTTTTAAAGGCTTCAGATCAATAACTGGAGTGACATTATTAACAGCTCCCTCAACACCTTGGCCAGCGCTAATATTAAATCCATTACACCTTCTGTTTGACATTTGCAGTACAGCAGAAAGTGCTGTAGATATAGTCACACTGCCTCGGGACTGGGGTTGGATGTGGGGTTAGTAAGATGGTTTCCCTTGCCTAACTTCTAAATTCAGTTCAATGATAGAAATCTTGACCCAATACAAAAAAAAAAAGCAAACAAAAAAAGTGCTCCATAATCTATACCAGAAGGTAAATAATTCACCCATAAAAGTGTATCCCATATCCAAATAGTTATTTTTATACAAAATATTGATCTGATCCTCAGAAAAATTTTTACATTTGTTAGGTTATTCCTAGACATTTGTTGGTCTAATTATATCACTTATTGTGAAAATCATCTAATGAAGTCAGAGGAATTGAGCTCCTGTTTCTGTAGAATTAGGAGATACACATTTACCACAGCATAGAGGCATAAATTGGAAATGAAGATTATTTCCATTCAGGCAAGTACTCTACTGTTTCCATTTTGCTTGCCTTGAAAATGTTCAGGACATAGCATAGGTATAATAGCATAAAGATCATACTACTATAATGATGGCCCTAACTCCACAAAACAGGCTAGATTCTGCCTGAAAATTTAGACAAAACATGATAACCCGTATAAAACATGATAACCCGTATTTCTGACAACCAGTGGGTTAGTTATGCAGCTGTACTTATTCATCGTCTGAAGTGCTGCCTCATGCATTTTGCTGAATTGTCTAAATCCTGGAACAGTATTGATGTTTCCCCCTCTATGAGCTCACACCCAGTCAAGTCACAAGAACCCCTTGCCCTGGCTGAGTTCCGTCTGAAGCAGGATCCAGGTATGTTCTTCCTGACAGGGTTCCTATAGTGGAAGCTGATCACTACCTGGTGAGAAACAAACCACTGGAGACAGAAAGAATTTTATCTTGGAGAAACATGAAAATGAAAAAGCTAGTTATTAGAAACATACACATTACAATCTTATTTTAAAAAGAAATACAAAAAACCCCAGCAAACACACTACAAATGTACATACATACACAGGAGCAGAAACGGAATCTAGGAGGGTATGTAGTGGATACATATGAATAATGGTTACTTCTAACTAGTGGGATGGTGGTGGTCTCGACTCCTTTTTCTCTGTATTCTCTGAATTTTTCACAATGGGCCTGAATTTTATAATTGGAAAAAATAAAGCTGTTTAATAAGAAGGAAGAAGGAGTAAACACAACAATTTTACAGCCTAATATAGGGAATATTACGCTTTGCCTTCAACATGGGAAGAGTTTTAAAGTTCCTCCAGGATTTCTTAAAGCTGCTTTTCTGTTTACTAAGGATTTAAAAGGCATGGCACTGAAATTTATGAAAAAGATGAGGATAGAACTCATAATCCCAAGATTGCAGAATCATTAAGAGTAATAATGAAAAGGCACAAGCAGATCTGCAAAAAGAAAACCCTCCAAATGCCATTGTCAGAGGTTCTGTACTCTTCATACTGCAGAAGCCTGCAGGACAGCAAAGAATAGAGTCTCTTCCAAAATGTTCCAATCAACCCCTAAATAGGCACTCTAGAACTTTATAACCTTTTAAACAAGGCCACCTCATTTATCTTTTGCCTGACTAGATTTCTCTGAGATAATACATTGCCTAAACTGTTAATAAATGTGCATACATATAAAATACTTATTTGGGTTTGCTGTTCAATCAACGCATCTTTTTTTCTCCTCCATTTTCCTGAGCCTACGTCAGGACAAGACAGTCTCAGGGCTGGCAGTTCAAAGAAACAGAATTCCTATCGTGGCACAGTATCACTGCCCCTTAGGCTGCTTTAGTCACTTATTTCCTTTTATTATAATGCCAAATGTTATTTGTATTTCAGTCATTTAGTAATGCTACGCTGAACACATCAGGGCTTCTGAAAAATTCCATACCTACTAGTCCTTTCATTTTCATAATAACCATATATTGATATTCCTTTTCCAACTACATTATACCACTATTTAAAAAAGAATCTGTGTTTTATCAGAGTTTAAGAGATTATGATTCAGTGAACAACAGTCTTCAAAAATGTTCCTTCATGTTATTAAGAATTAGGAAATCTTGTTAAAATTCTTTCAGCTTTTAAGAAACATAAGCAGCTTTGTGATGTAGTGCCTGACATGAACTTTTTAAGTAATTCCCTTGGAGCAATCATCTGCATTAGTGAAGATAGTTCGTTCAAGGTAGCACCCTACACTGCTTTTCAGTATTTGAGCAGTCAATCTAACTGCTTTTTTAAGGCAAAGATGGAAAATAACCAACACTGCAGACTTTTAAGCCTAGGGTAGCTTAACGTTCTCTACTGGTGAGAGTCACATTCACCATCAAGGAAGAGAGCTTCTTCTTATGCAAGTGTTAGCTAATGAGCCCAAGTTTTAAAGTCATGTGGAAGGCAGAGTTTTCAATCTCACTAGCAAGGATGGCTAAAGGAAGGCTGGTGAAAGCAGGGGAAGGAAACCTAATTTATAGTATCTTTCAATCTTATTTCAAAGTTAAATGACAGAGTAACTTTAAAGGAAAGAGGTAACAGTTGAAGGAGATATGTATTCTCCTATAATCAATAATCTTAAGAACTGTGTTCTACTAGTGTACCTAGGGTTATTTTATGCATGCTAGGGCTTCATAGAAGGCATGGGATTCATGACAGTTCTTATATTGACATATTTATTTGGATTTGGTGTTGTATTTAGACTCCTGCCTAGGATACTCTAGTGGAACTGGTTTACAGGTTGTGGATTTTTTTTCTCCCAAAGTCTCACTGTCAACATGCATTTGGGGAGACATCAAGCTCAGTATGAATTGACAGGGTGATCTGGCTTCCAAGAAGGCCAAATTTAACCTTAGGCTGCATTAAGAGAAGTACAGTAGCCTATCCTGAGAAAGGTGATAGTTCCTCTGCTTTGCACTTATCAGAATAAATCTAGAGGGCTGTGCTCACTTCTCTTGATCATATTTTTAGAGGTTTACCTACAAACCGAAGCACAGCCAGGGCAGGATAACTAGGATGGTGAGGCTCTTAGAAATATGCCATTGAATAAGTTGTGGAATTAGTGCTGTTTGATCTGAAAAGGAGAAGGGAGGATCTGATGTATTTGACTTCATATATATGAGAGGCAGTGATAGGGAAGAAAGAGTAACTCAGAAATGTGGTCCCAGAGGGCAGACTTTGGATCACTGGCAAGTTGCAGCAAAGTAGATTTGGGCTCCATTATCAGGAATAACTACCCATTAGAACTGCTCAACAAGCGAGTGGGCTTCCTTGCAAGTTTGTGAGCTTCCTTTCAGGGGCAGGATCCAGCAGAGACTGGGAGGGCTGCCTGCTGGTTCTGCTGTGGAAAGTTGGCTGCATATGTTGGAGGTTGGATAAAAGGATCATGAAGATCCTTTCAAACTTGAAAGTTTGTGATTCAAGGAAACAAACGTTCCCAAGCCCTTCCCTCATACAAAGGCTTAGAAACTTAAACTATTTCACTCTGCGTGTTTGAGTCATGAGGAAGAGGTTCTCCAATCCCACTTTAGGATGAAAGAGTAGAAACCCATTTTCATGTGCTGTTTCTCAAATATGCCAAGGTATGAACATTCTGTTGACTAAGAAACAGTTCCAATTACCTCACTGACATATCTGCTCAGTAAAGTCAGTGAGTTATGGTATAAGAATATAACACTTCCCCACCTGAACAAAAGTATTTTCATGTTTAAAGGGTAAAGAATAGTCTTAAAATATTCTCTCTTCTCATGTGTGGGGCTCATTGGAGAAGGATGATCACCAAAGCTAAGAATAATGAATGCCCGAGAAACTAGAGTTAATTTCAGTGAGGAAACATGGATTGGTTCTCAAAACACTTCCAAAAGAGTCAATTTTTTTTTTCTTTCAGTGTGAGAAAACATATTGTGATTACTTCTAAGGAGGCCAAATTATTTTCTTGGAAATATACTGAGTTATTTTCGTGTTAATCTTAACATAGGTTTTTCTATTTTTCTTGCTAATAAAATGCTTTTGTATTATGAATCTGTTTTAAAACAACAGATCAAGTACAAGCATCTTTGAAGAGTGAAAAAATAATTTTCCAAGTAAGCAAATAAAACTTTGCACTTCAAATCAGGCCTTGATTCATTAAAAAATCTTAAACTTCTCATGAGAAAAATTAACATTTAAACCACTGCTGCTTGGCCAAGCACTCCACCACACAAGAATATGAAATATCTCCTCTAAAAAAGTACAAAAAGGACAAAACCACAAATGTGGAACTTCAATTAATTTAAAGCCCCAATCAGCAAAGAATAAATCCTTCGCAGATCTAATTACCAGCGCTCTCGGAAGACCCAGGCCGACCAGCCAATCTTCCCCGTGTTTGAACAGCTTGATGAACTAGGGGACTGATGGATATCAAGTCATTTTGTTTAATTTATAAATGGATTTTCCCCTAATACTTAAATTATCATCAGTACAACACAATGAAAATGGGAACATTCTGAATGCAAAGTCTATAAGAGTCCTGGAAGGAATCCCAATGAGGAATGTCACCTCTGTTCATTCCTCTATACAATTGATCTAATTAAATACTGAGGGTAGAAAGGCAGTTTAAAATGTAGCCATTTCTGTTTTCTTTTTAGCCTTAATTTATCTGTTCACATCTTTCAAGTACCTTCTGATGCTTAAAAAAAAATAAAGAAACCAAGATTTCTGCAAGTCCCTAATACTTTTAATTCTCTACAAGCTAATATTTGGAATGCCTCGGCCATAGATTTTGCTGAATAATAAATAAATGCATTAGATTTAGCCATGGTAACAATAAAATGAAGAGGGTGTTCCAAATCAGAAGCTTTTCCCTCTAGTAATTTGAAAGAGAAACTAAAGGAAAGAGTACCTTCTGTATGTATTGTTCAACTGAAATTAGATCTCTGGATTATACTTATTAAAATGTCTCCTTATTTTCAAATCTCTTCCTTATTTAATTACTGCATGGGACTGAAAGCTGCATGGAATTGTTAAATACCCTTAGACCTATTTATAGTCTCTTCACATGGGTAACTTGAGCACACTCATTTGGCAAAGGTCCTGCCCACCAACCCACACATTGGGTTTACAATTCCCACCTGGCTCGGGGGTCTCTGACTGAGAGGAGGAAGATGCTGAGCTGGCTCCATCCTCAGCAGTGCCCTGCGACAGGAGACCCCGCCCAGGGGGGAGCTTCATGCCCAGCTGCTCAGCCATCTCCACGTGGTCTCCGGGGTGGACATAGTCAAAGACGCTGCTGCCTGTCAGCTCCACCTAGAGGGGGAAGAGAAAGGGTGGGAAAGAAAGGCATTAGAGAGGCTTCTCGATTTTCAAATTTAACGTAGTGATGCAGATTCTGAGTAGAAAAGAAAATACACTCAGGTCTCAGAAACAATCCTGGTTCTGTCTTCATTTCAAATACTTAAGGATGCTTGAGGTGAAAGAGAAAGATTTTTTCACATGTATTTATTTAGCAATTGTTAAGCTCAGTTTTTTCCCCCTTATGCACTGCTGTTTGCATAAAGCCAAAACATTCTGTGACATGTGGACGAGTCTGCCTTGTATTCAGCTGTTTTATCCACGCATCATCAAATACTTGCATGTTGGGTGTCAACCAGATGACTGACTGAATTCTACGGTTTTCTTACTGAGAAGTTTGGGTTTTGGATAGGAACAGCTATAGAAACAGCCAGAGATAGCAGACGAGTATTTTCCTTAAAATACACAGATTTCCAAGATGTGTTTTTATGCATATCATCTGATTTCTATGTAAATTTAAATGTAAGCAGGGCTGCTTACAAATATATGCAAAGGCATAATGTTTTCATTAAAAATTACTCATTAGCTCTGTAATCGTATAAGGGATTTTCCATATAAAAGAGGTCAGCTGGGGTCTGAAGCAGCCATATTTTTTTTCTGCTGGAATCAGCTTGTTTTGCCTTCAATCTAATAGGATACATAGTACAAATCTCCTTGAGGGCTTTTAAAAAAATGTTTTATTTTGTGTACTCTTTGAATGAGGCTGACTCTTAAGGCAGAGAATGAATATCAAATATCAGAATGGTTTCAGCCTGAAATAGAGGCACTATTTTAATGCTGTGAAGCATGACCCCTGTGTCTGGGTCGTGTGCTGTCTGAGGGGGCAGAAGTTGCTAAGGACTGGCTTTACCTCTGTACTCCTCTAATGTTCTAAGGTTTATCTCCTAAGAATAATTGTAATGCTCCTAACATACAACAGGGAGAGATGTATCAGTAACAGGACAAGCAAAAGCTCTTTCCCAGGTCACTAATGGGTTCCCAGTCCTCTGGAGTGTGATGGTTTCAGGCCAGCTATGACGTACCATGGAAGCTGCCAGAGCTTCAGATTGTCACAAGTTTCTTAGTGGATCTTTACCTAGAACCCCTGCCTACTTCATTTCCCTTTCCAGGATAATTTCCAGCATCCCTCCAGATTCCACCTGAGTGCCTGTGCCCTTTCATGCCAAGAAAGAAGGCTGACAGTGGAAACACTGTCACAGAGAGTGTAATACTCAGAGCAATTCTTGTCCCCAGAACTCTAAGTCCTGGTAACATGATCACATCTACTCCCAGACTCCATTTGATTAACATCTTAACAGGCTGCAGATCTTCAACATCTATTAATTAACATAGGTACAGTCAGAAGAACAGGAGGCTAAATTCAGTTTGGTTAATAGCTATTCCTGAAAAAGGCTTGCATAGCTTTTACCAAAAATGAGGTACTTTTTCTCTTGCTATTCAATTGCACTCTCCTACTGTATCACCCAACCATTGACTTATATCATTTTACAATCCCCATTTCCTCCATTTGGTATTGTTACAGAGTGTAAACCGGGATTCACGGTGATCAGCTCTTACCCTCTGGGAGGGGGGGATTACATGGAAATAATCCCTTTAATGTGCGCCTTGCCTCTAAGCACTTCACACAGTAATAAATGGGTAAACTGACTTTGAGCAATTAAGAAATTAAATGAAACTAATAAAATGTGTGTTTTAATATTTCTTGATGGTTATTTTGTTTGGAGATTAGTGAATATGAGGAAGTCACTCTCGTTTTGCATGGAGTCCAACTGTAGCATTTTCATACATATTTCTGTCACTTTTCTCGAACTGATTTTTTCCTTTATAATTCAGTGTGCCTTTTGGCACCCACCAGAGATGGTGATAGGATGACAACACAAATAGGCGATAAAATAGTTTTTTGGGGGTGTGCTGGTTATTGAATATTCACGTAAGCCAGTCTTACAGAGAGCAGAAATAGGCCACTCTCTCTACAACTCGATTTGCTTGGATGTGCAGATTCTTCCACAAAATAATGTGCGGAGCATGGCACATCTAGGGCAAGACTGAGTCTCAATGTGCCACAGAGCACTAGCGCATGGTGAGGACTTCTTCTCCCCTTGGCGTCATGGGATTTCCCACTAACATACCTCCAAGCTTAATGATGATGGTGAGGTGGGCACTGAGAGTTTGACACTATCATCGTCTTTATATGTATTCTGTGGTTAAGGCCGCACAGCATAGACGAAAGCACCACTACTTGGAGTCATAATCTGACTTCAAGGTCAGAATCTTCCTCCTCAGTTGTGTCACCTTGGACAGTTAATTTAACCTTCCTGGGCTTCAGTTTCCTCTTCTAAAAGTGGCAGCATTGCTGCTCGGCAGGGCCCTGGGGGAACCACTCACATTGTGTTCCACGTGTATGGCTCCTCTGGAGTTCTGTTCCTTGGGAATGGTGCAAGGCTGTGGCTGTGGGAGCTGGACTGAGAACAAGACTTGCTTTATCTGCCTCTCAGCCTAATTTTTGAAAATCTAATAAAACGATGCAGAAGAAATCACTCTGTGAGAGATAAGCACCGCAAACATATCTTGTTGTTGCTGCTGTTTGGTGGATCAGGATGAATGACATAAAGAAATGTATATTACTGTGTAACTGTGTGTCCTCACTTTGGGACAGCACTTTAGTCAGCAAGGAGTGCAGCAGGGGTGATGCATGCTTTCAGCCACAGGCAGTTCTCTACTATGTGCAGGTACTTTTTGTACTTTGCTCTGATTAATCCTCATAACATCTTTTGAACTAGAATGATCATGTCCAGTTTACAAAAGAAACTCAATACTGGAAAATGCCAGTGGTGAAAACAGGATTTGGTTCAAAGTTCATTTGACCTATCACCTCTCAGTAGTAGCACTGGCAGCCATAGAGGGTAAGCAGAGACCTCTGAGTTCCCCTGTGCTTCAGCGTCACTTTATTCAGGAGAGCACTGAGCACCATAAAGGGAGGAGGCTGAGGGCGGGCAGCCTGCCAGTCCCCTGGAGCTGAAGATGCTTTGCCATTGAACTCTTGGGCCAAAAGCAGGCACTAAAGGAGGTGTACTAAACCAAAAGAGAGGTAGGATTAGACAAAGGTCAACTTATATATGTACCAGAGTCATCATCAACATTATCATCACATCATACGTGTATCTAACACGTTCAACATTTCTCATACTGCTTTGACTTCACTTCAATTGTAGAGCCGGAAGAGACCTTAAAACCCATCTATTAATATCTCCTTATTTCATGGGAAAAGCCTGAAGTTCTGAGAAGTTAAAATGCATTTGCAAGTTTACCCAGCTGTTTAGTGGTAGAAACAAGGCTGTGAGCCCAACTGTCTAATTCTCGGTCCATCACTTTTCCCATTTTTTTTCTTTCTCTTAGGGATACTCACTAGGTGAGACAGACTAGAACTCATGTTTCCTGCCACTAAATTCTGTGCTTCAAAATAGACTACAGAAAGCAAAATGGAGAATTTTTTGTTTGATGAACAGACATTACTTCATGTTAGCTTCAAGTTGGAAAAATAAATAGAGCTCCAATCCAATGCTAATTAGGTACCTTTAAATCTTCAGTTGCCACCTCTTCTAAAACATCTGCCTGCTGAGAACTAGGACTAGTGTCTTATATTTAGTAGATCTATTACAAATGTTTTGTTAAATGAACAAAAAATGGATATTTAGGCTGAAAAAAATTTTCTTTTACCTGTACTTGATTTGGAGAAGCTTAAGTTGGTTCTTTTATGTTATTATAATGGCAGTGTAATGACAGCATTTACTCATTAAAACGAATATATTTATTCCCAATAAGTCCTTGAGTTGAACTGAGGATGGGATTGTATAAGTGCTGGGAAGGGACAGGTTTTAAGAAACTCTTTAAGAGAATAGTGTCCATCTTTCGTAACCCACTTGTTTCCAATCTATGGCAAAACTCTGTTTAACTGCTTAGTTCCCAGTGTTCACACCCTTATGTCCTCATTATCTGTAACACAGTTAATGTAACACAGTTCCACAAAAATTAATATTTCTTAACTATCCCTTCAAATGACCAACAGTAGAAATTTAGAGAAATTTTATTTTATATTAGTTATTGGTCTGATCTTCAATCTTTAATTACGATCTAATGGAAAAGCAGAGCTTTCCCCTCTCCAATAGTGTGCTCTTCTGATTAGTGCAAATTGCATTCTAAGGCAACTGTGAGAACTTAAAAAATCCATGTTCTGTTTATGAAACTCAAGATAACAGACCCATGGATCTTTGAATAGTTTCTCTAGTGGAAAAAGAAGGAAGCATGACTATTTCAGACTTCACTCACGTGGTCCAACTTTACTGCAGCTAAATTACTCTAGAAGAGAGCTTACTCTCTCACATTGCTTAGAGTATTACAAAACAGCTAAGAATGTATCGGGGCAGCAGATAGGCAACAAGTAATAAATAATCACATCCACAAATAGCATTTTGCTTGAACACTTTTTTCCCCTGCCTTTCCCTGCCCAATGTTACCATAGATTCCTCCAGGACAAACCATAGTCACTAGGGCCATCCAGCATATCCTACAGTCAAGCTAAACCACACAGTCTTGGTCAAATTTACTTCACATTTTGTTAGCTTGCATGTAATTTGCACACTAGACACAGTTGATTCAGTAACTCTGAAATTTCCTGGAAAAAAATGTAAATATATTATACAGTGGTTTGAGTTGACTTTTCCATGTCGGGTCACTGTACCCTGCTGGTAGATAGGATGGGGGACTAATTTGTCTTTTCATACATCAAGCAAGCATGTCAATAGCCTTTGCTTGGCTCCCTGGAGTGAGCAATACTTTTTAACTACAGTGATGTACTAACAGTGCAACTCATTGAATTCAGAGCTTCTTTGATTGAAGGGGTTTGGTGCAGATGAGGAGCAGGCCGTGAGCTTGTAAGTTACCTCCATATTGGAACAACTTAAGAGAATACTTTGATAACGACAGACCATGCATCTATTTTCAAGATATTTCTTTCTTTTTTTTAAAGAATATTTCAGTCTTAGGAATAATACAGAGTTGATTTTTATCAATAGAAAGGGTCATTCAAAACCTACTATTTAAGGTAGAATGTCATAAATCTTTTGTAAGGCTGATATTAAAAAATACTTTGAGGGCACTGAGGTTATTGCAAAGGCTCTAAGTGACTCTCTTCTCAGGCATCCTTTTGCAGCCAGGCCCCACTCCCTTAGGGAATGCTGGCAATATCTGAATACGAGGTCATTCCTGAGAGAGGACTATGTGTATAGTAAGTGGCTTGGAAACTTAACTCCCAGGTTAGGCCTTCAGATCCACCAAGAGACCCTGACATCCTGGTTAGAAAATCCTGACCCAGGATAAGGTGGAAGTTCTATCTCACCACAGCAGGTTAGGATTTGTGTGTGTGTGTGTGTGTGTGTTTTTTCTTTTTTGAGGGGGTGGGGGTCACATTTATATTATTGAAGGATAATAAAGTGATAAGAGAGTAAAATATAATAAGATATGATAGCTTGATTAGCATAGGTTTTCTTTGGATTTACTGGTATCTTAATGCCATCTTCATAACTTCCTACATATCGCAGAACTCCACTGAATATTTATGAACTGTTTTGACAGAAACTTGATGTTCTTTACTGCTCTGTCTCATTCTATGTATTTGCTGACTTATCTGAAGAAAAACGCATAAAAGCATTGGGTCTGTTACAGAAATACATGTATAAATTAGTAGAACAAGAAGAAAGGTTCTATATCAGAACGATGAGATAGAATGTAAAATCCTTCCAGTGTCATCAAATAAGAACACGAATCCACTCTCTTTTTACAGATATGTTAACGTAGGCTTCCCTTAGAAGAATTTTAGCTAAAAGATACTATTTCATGTATTTATTTTATCTTCACAAATGAACATTTTGACTCCCGTGGGAATTCATGTAGTACATTTTTTGTTTTTCGTACATTTTTCTATCACCCTTGGAGTGCCTGACTTAAAAAACTGTGACTGGAGCACCCAAAGACATATTGTATATGGGAGGCTGAGGCAGGAGAATCCTTGAGCCTGGGAGGCAGAGGTTGTCACAAGCCCAGATTGTACCACTGCACTCCAGCCTGGGTGACAAGAGTGAGACTCTGTCTCAAAAAAAAAAAAAAAAAAGATACTGCATAACCATTTCTGAATTTTGATTGAGATGTGCCAGAAGATAATTCCAGGGGATCAGTGCATCTCCTAGTTCTCAGAGAGGAAAAAGAAAAGGCAGACTGTTGGAGAAACGGAGTCAAAGAGGAAATAACAAATTGCAGCTACTGATTGAGACATGGCACAGTTATTTGGAAGTGAGCGTGTTGAATACTTCTAGAAATAGTCTGTATATAAAACAGATCCACAAACTCTTTGCAGGTCTCCCCCATTTTTTGTTATGTTTAAGAAAGAAATTCTACACTGTATTTCATTTTTCTTGTAATCTTGGATCAGGTATACCTCCATCATGCCATGCTATCGAAGCAGTGGTTTTAGAACAGTACTGATGCGTCAATATCCTTTTCTTTTCCTTAAGAGACATCAGTTAAAAGAAGAACCTAGAGAATGCCTTAATACTGAGGGGATATTACATCACAGGAATGAGCCCAGGGATTTGTGAAAGTGACTAAATCAAGAAATTTTAAAACCTTGTTTTACAAGGTTCCTATAGTTTTGAATTTTTCAAATGTCCGTAGGGGAGAAAAGGCCAACTTTTTAGTATTTATCACAGTGCTGAGAAGGAAAAAGGATGCCGTTAGAGGTTACATCATAGTAAAAAGTGAAACGATGCCAAGAAAGAAACATTAACAATCTTAACAGTAACGGAAGTCAGTCTCTTTTTTTCTGGAGATCAAATGAATAGTAAGATGTCACTTTCAAAGCTTCTTCATTACCTTGGTGGTAAGGAGACCAATCAGCATAAAGTACTTCATATTGGCATAGTTAATCCATTATCCTCAATGTAACATGGTTCAATATTTGTCATTTAAATCTGGATACATGTTGTGATGCATGTTATGCATAGCCAAACTTCAGTATCAATACATTTCAATTTTTGTTATTGTTCTCATAGTGAATTTTGTCCTCCTCCTTCTGATTATATGAACAAGAAACAGTGGAAATGCTTGTAAGATTGAAATTTAAATATTTCCCTGATTCTAAACAGCTATTTTTATTTTACTTTGAGACAGCGTCTTGCCCTGTCACCCAGGTTGGATGGCAGTGGTGTGATCTTGGCTCACTGCAACCTCCGCCTCCTGGGCTCAAGCGATCCTCCAGTTTCAGCCTCTGGAGCAGGCAGTCAGGATTATAAGTATGAGCCACTGTGCCCGGCTAACTTTTTTGTACTTTTAGTAGAGATGGGTTTTTGCCATGTTGGCCAGGCTGGTCTTGAACTCCTGGCCTCAAGTGATCCACCTGCTTCAACCACCCAAAGTGCTGGGATTACAGGCACGAGCCACCTCACCAGCCCAGCTCTTATATTTTAAAGGTAACTGGATTAGGAAACCTATAATAATTCTGGGGATGATTTTTCCATTTGAGTTTTGAAAGCTACAAAGTAATTTTATTCTGGTCACAGTAAAATAATGTGGTTTATATGACTAAAACCTTGGATATGCTTAATGCACACATATGACAATTACACACCCAAATAATAATAAGTAATAAAATGCACAAATCATACAATTAATCCTTCCTGAGTGTTTTCAAAGGGGCTACTATGTAGTGGAAGATCAGCAATAGCGGTTCTTACCAGGAGTTGAGTCACAATGTTTTAAGTGATACTGTTGCAAGAAAAATAAAACAAAGCAAAACCACAAAACCCAAAAGATTTAACAAAGATAGTTTGTTTCTGCACCTCAAGAAATCTTTCTTTAATAGAAAGCAAAACCAAAGGGAGATCTTGCTTGGCCTGGAGCTCAGGTCAATGCCATCGCTGCTGTATTTGGAACAACACACTCTTCTTCCCCATGTCACCGTGAGGGGTCTTCAAAGATCTTATGTAACGGGTTGATAGGTGCAGTAAACCACCACGGCACACATTTGCCTGTGTAACCTGCACATCCTGCACATGTACCCCAGAACTTAAAATTTAAAAAAATCTTATCTAAGAAAACCACAAAGTATACTACAGTATTTTAGCCACTATAGAATATGGGTGATTAGCCCATGTTAAGAAATTATTTGGGGAGTTAATCCAATAGGAGAACAAGAAGGAATAAAATTCTCCATGTCATAATTAATCACTGACCCTCTGGAATACCATGTGGGCACCATGGCCATGGTGTATAATTTATTTCTAGTGAATTACCACAAGAAAAAGGTCTAATATACTGCTTTTTTTTTTTTTTTGGCTATTGTAACTACTAACTGTGGTAGTGTTTGAGGTTATCTTTTATGAAAGCAAGTCAATACCCTGAACACTCTCTAGGAGTTATTTTAAAGGAAAAAGTTAAATTCACAACTGTTTAATAACAGACTGAGTCTTGGATAGAGAATGTAATAGAATTGGCAAGTAGAAAAAATGGGTCAAAAGAAATGAGTCATTCCAGAGGCTGAACGCTTGTATATCACAGGATATTCTGAGAGGACCATGGTGGTGCGGGAGGGAGCAAACCCTTTTGAGAGCCTGATCGTTTCTAGGTTTGTCTCCCCAGAACAATGCTGTAATCACACATGGGCAATCCGGCATTTTATTTCAGGAGTTTCAAGTGCCTTTGGTGTTTATCCTTGAATATTCTCTAGAGGCGTGCTGCCCAGTATGGAAGGCATGAGTCAGGTGTTGCTACTGAGTGCTTGGAATGCGGCTGCTCTGATGTGTAGTATGCTGTAAGTGTACACCAATACCAGGTTTTAAAGACTTTGTACAAAAATATAAAAAATGAAAACTATCATACACTTTATACTGATTCCATTTAAAATAATATTTTAGATATGTGAAATTGAATAAAAATAGCAAATCATTAAAATTTGTCTCACTTGTTTTTACTTTTTAAAATGCGGCTACTAGGAAAATTTAAAATTACCCATGTGGGTTTGCAATATGTTTCTGTCGAAAAGTTATGCTTTAGAAGCAAGAATCCTTGGAGTAGAACATGAAAATGACACAAAAGGGAAGAGGCATGAGATAGTAAAAGATAACAGAAATAAAGAAATGTCTATAGAATAATAGAGCTGAACTAATACATTAGTCAAGCACATATTTTTCTATCATTTACTCTCTGTAACACACTGTATTTGGGATTTTAGGAATTAAACACTAAAACTCAGCACCTGCCCCCAGGTAGTTTACAGTCCATTTTGGAGAGAGAAGAAAAACACATACAAAAAGTCAAATCATAGGAAAAAAATATATGACAACACAATGTAGTAGATGATTAATTTTTGAGATGAGTACTGTAGATCACTGCCTCTCAAATTTCTCCTGATTCTTTGGGGTTTCCTTAAAATGCAACATGGGCTCCCAGAGATTCTGACTCCAGAGATCTAGGGTGGAGCTCAGGCTTTTGCATTTTCAGGAAGCTCCTGGGTGATGCTGAACCCATTAGTTCACGATTGACACTTTGAGTAGCACTAGTATGGAGGTGCCCAGAGGGGACTGTGAACCATGAGTATCTGGAACAGCAACTCCCAGTCTGGCTCCTCACAGCGAAAGGAGTGAAAAAGGACAGGGGGCTTGAATGAAAAGATGGGAGCAATCCAGGACACAATAGGGTTCTAACCTCACTGGAGCCTATAAGAGCAGGGGTGGTGTATTACGCTGTTTTTGGATTAAGCCTAGGATGTTGGGAAAGCATTAGGCAGAAGCTCAGTGAATACAAAGTGATCGATTTAGGCCCTAAAGACACAGATCCATGCTAATATTCATTATCCATTTTCCCCCTCCTTTTAAAATACTGAAGAACAGGTTCAAGTAATCATTTATAGGAAATGCCATATCTCATTTTTCTTCTCAAGTTTGTACCTCAAGGACAATTGTCTCATAGTAGACATAGGCCTAGATAATTGACACACTTTGAGCTAACTTCTTGTCCTACATACGTAAGCCCTGGACCCACGATGCTTACCTCATTTGTTCCTGTATATGCCACACTGGAATGAACTCAGTTTACAGTCCATGATTTTTTTCCTCAATAGGTGAACACAAACCCCATGGTGTATTTTGAAATTTTAATTAATTAGAGACAGGTTTTGCTCTGTTAACCACACTTTGGGATTTTTTTTTCTTTTTTTTTTTTGAAGTTTGAAGAATTTATTTGTAAGTCTTTTTTAAAAACTTCTGAATTTATTTTTAAAATTTTTGTGGGTACACAGTAAATGTGTATATCTATTCACGGCATACATGACATGTTTTGATACAGGCATGAAATGTGAAGTAAGCATATCACAGAGAATGAGGTTTCAATTCCCTCAAGCATTTATCCTTTGAATTACAAATAATGCAATTATTGATTGTCACCTTTTATGGAAAAGGGCTGTTCAAGGTCATCATGTTTCTTTTTTTTAAATTATATTTTGTTCTGGGATATATGTGCAGAACTGGCAGGTTACATAGGTATACGCATGCCATGGTGGTTTGCTGCACCCACCAACCCATCATCTACATTAGGTATTTCTCCTAGTGTTTATCCCACCCCTAGCCCCCAACTCCCCAATAGGCCCTGGTGTGTGATGTTCCCCACCCTGTGTTCTCATCGTTCAACAACCACTTATGAGTAAGAACATGTGGTGTTTGGTTTTCTGTTGCTGTGTTAGTTTGCTGAGAATGATGGTTTCCAGCTTTATCCATGTTCCTGCAAAGGACATGAACTCATCCTTTTTTATGGCTGCATAGTATTCTATGGTATATACATGCCCCATTTTCTTTATCCAGACTATCATTGATGGGCATTTGGGTTGGTTCCAAGTCTCTGCTATTGTGACTACTGCTGCAGTAAACATACATGTGCATGTGTCTTTATTGTAGAATGATTGATAATCCTTTGGGTGTATACTCACTAATGAGATTGCTGGGTCAAATAATACTTCTGGTTTTAGATCCTTGAGGAATCTCCACAATACCTTCCACAAAGGATGAACTAATTTACACTCCCACCAACAGATTAAAAGCCTGACTGTTTCTTCACATCATCTCCAGCAACTGTTGTTTCCTGACATTTTAATGATCGCCATTCTAACTGGCTTGAGATGGTATCTCATTGTGCTTTTGATTTACATTTCTCTAATGACCAGTTTTTTTTCATGTTTGTTGGCTGCATAAATATCTTCTTTTGAGAAGTGTCTGTTCATATCCTTGCCCCCTTTTTGATGGGGTTGTTTTTTTCTTGCAAATTTGTTTAAGAAGTTTCTTGTAGATTCTGGATATTAGCCTTGTGTCAGACGGATGGATTTTAAAAAATTTTTCCCATTCTGTAGGTTGCCTGTTTACTCTGATGATAGTTTATTTTTCTGTGCAAAATCTCTTTACTTTGGTCAGACTTCATTTGTCAATTTTGGCTTTTGTTGCCATTGCTTTTGGTGTTTTAGTCATGAAGTCTTTGCCCATGTCTTTGTCCTGAATGGTATTGCCTAGGTTTTCTTCTAGGGTTTTTATAGTTTTAGGTCTGACATTCAAATTTTTAATCTGTCATGTGTTAATTTTTGTATAAAGTGTAAGGAAGGGGTCCAATTTCAGTTTTCTGCATATGGCTAGCCAGATTTCCCAACACCATTTGTTAAATAGGCAGTCCTTTCCCTTTGCTTGTTTTTCTCAGGTTTGTTGAAGATCAGATAGTTACAGATATGTGGTGTTATTTCTGAGGCCTCTGTTCTGTTCCATTGGTCTATGTCTGTTTTGGTACCAGTACCATGCTGTTTTGGTTACTATAGCCTTGCAGTATAGTTTGAAGTCAGATAATGTGATACCTCCAGCTTTATTCTTTTTGCTTAGGATTGTCTTGGCTATAGGGCTCTTTTTTGGGATAGAGATATCAGAAACCCTTCAAAAAAAAAAATCAGTGTATCCAGGAGCTGGTTTTTTGAAAAGATTAACAAAATAGACCACTAGCCAGACTAATAAAGAAGAAAAGAGAGAAGAATCAAATAGACACAATAAAAAATGATAAAGGGGATAATACCACAGATCCCACAGAAATACAAAATACCATCAGAGAATACTATAAACACTTCTATACAAATAAACTAGAAAATCTAGAAGAAATGGATAAATTCCTAGACAAATACACACTCCCAAGACTAAACCAGAAAGAGGTCAAATGCCTGAATAGACCAAAAACAAGGTCTGAAATTGAGGCAGCAATTAATAGCCTACCAACCAAAAAAAAGCTCAGGACCAGATGGATTCAGAACCAAATTCTACCAGAGGTACAAAGAGGAGCTGATACCATTACTTCTGAAACAATTCCAAACAATAGAAAAAGAAGGACTCCACCCTAACTCATTTTATGAGGCCAGCATCATCCTGATAACCAAAACCTGGCAGAGACACAACAACAAAAAGAGAAAATTTCAGGCCAATATCCCTGATGAACATCGATGTGAAAATCCTCAGTAAATTACTAACAGAATCCAGCAGCACATCAAAAAGCTTATCCACCACGATCAAGTTGGCTTCATCCCTGCAATGCAAGGCTGGTTCAACATACACAAATCAATAAACATATCCATCACATAAACAGAACCAAGGACAAAAACCACATGATTATCTTAATAGATGCAGAAAAGGCCTTGAATAAATTAAACACCCCTTCATGCTAAAAACTCTCAGTAAACTAGGTATTGGTGGACCGTATCTCAAAAAAATAAAAGCTATTTATGATAAATCCACAGTCAGTGTCATATTGAAAGGGCAAAAGCTGGAATCATTCCCTTTGAAAACTGTCACAAGACAAGGATGCCCTCTCTGACCACTCCTATTCAACATAGTATTGGAAGTTCTGGCCAGGGCAATCAGGCAAGAGAAATAAATAAAATGTAGTCAAATAGAAAGAGAGGAAGTCAGATTGTCTCTATTTGCAGATGACATAATCATATATTTAGAAAACCCCATCGTCTCAGCCCAAAATCTCCTTACACTGATAAGCAACTTCAGCAAAGTCTCAGGTACAAAATCAATGTGCAAAAATCACAAGCATTCTTATTCATCAATAATAGAGAAACAGAGAACCAAATCATGAGTGAATTCCCATTCACGATTGCTAAAAAGAGAATAAAATACCTAGGAATACAACTTACCAGGGATGTGAAAGACATCTTCAAGGAGAACTACAAACCACTGCTCAAGGAAATAACAGAGGACACAAACAAATGGAAAAACATTTCATGCTCATGGATAGGAAGAATCAGTATTGTGAAAATGGCCATACTGCCCAAAGTAATTTATACATTAAATGTTATTCCATGCAGCTACCATTGATTTTCTTTGCAGAATTAGAAAAAACTACTTTAAATTTCATATGGAACCAAAAAACAGCCCATATAGCCAAGACAATCCTAAGGAAAAAGAACAAATCTGGAGTCATAATGCTACCTGACTTCAAACTATAATACAAGGCTACAGTAACCAAAACATGATGCTGGTACCAAAACAGATATAGAGACCAATGGAACAGAAAAGAGGCCTCAGAAATAACGCCACACATCTGCAACCATCTGATCTTCAACAACCTGCCAAAAGCAATGGGGAAGGATTCCCTATTCAATAAATGGTGTTGGGAAAACTGGCTAGCCATATGCAGAAAATGAAACTAGACCCCTTCCTTACGCCCTACACAAAAATTAACTTAAGATGGTTCAAAGACTTAAACATAAGACCTAAAACCATAAAAAAAAAAAAAAAACTAGAAGAAAAGCTAGGCAATACCATTCAAGACATAGGCATGGGCAAAGACTTCATGACTAAAACACCAAAAGCAATGGCAGTGAAAGCCAAAATTGACAAATGGGATCTAATTAAACTAAAGAGCCTCTGTGCAACAAAGGAAATTATCATCAGAGTGAACAGGCAACCTACAGAATGGGAGAAAATGTTGCAATCTTCCCATCTGACAAAGTGCTAATATCCAGAATCTACAAGGAACTTAAACAAATTTACAAGAAAAACACAAAAAAAACCCCATCAAAGAGTGGGCAAAAGATATGAACAGGCACTTCTCAAAAGAAGTCATTTATGTAGCCAACAAACATGTGGAAAAAAAAGCTTATCATTACTGGACATTAGAGAAATGCAAATCAAAACACAATGAGATACCATCTCATGCTGGTTGGAATGGCAATCATTAAAAAGTCAGGAAACCACAGATGCTGGAGAGTATGTGGAGAAATAGGAATGCTTTTACACTGTTGCTGGGAGTGTAAATTACTTCAACCATTCTGGAAGATGGTGTGGAGATTCCTCAAGTATCTAGAACCAGAAATACCATTTGACCCAACAATCCCATTACTGGGTACATACCCAAAGGATTATAAATCATTCTACTATGAAGACAAATGCACTCATATATTCATAATAGCAAAGACTTGGAACCAACCCAATGCCTATCAATGATAGACTGGATAAAGAAACTGTGGCACATATACACCATGGAATATTATGCAGCCATAAAGAGGTATGAGTTCATTCATGTCTTTTTCAGGGACATGGATGAAGCTGGAAACCATCATTCTCAGCAAACTAACACAGGAACAGAAAACCAAACACCACATGTTCTCACTCATAAGTGGGAGTTGAACAATGAGAAC
>CAUYQU010000631.1:0-66152 GCA_963574635.1 Cheracebus regulus
TAATCCCAGAACCTTGAGAGGCAAAGACAGGTGGATCACTTGAGGTCTGGAGTTTGAGATCAGCTTGGCTAACATGACGAAACCCCTTCTCTACTAAAATTACAGGAGGCTGAGACAGGAGAATCGCTTGAACCTGGGAGGCAGAAGTTGTGGAGAGCCAAGATTGCACCGTTGCACTCCAGCCTGGGCAACAGGAGTGAAACTCCGTCTCAAAAAAAAAAAAAAGAAGAAGAAAAGAAAAAAGTAGCTGGGCATGGTGGCACATGTCTGTAGTCCCAGCTACTTAGGAGGCTGAGTCAGGAGGATTGCTTGAGACCAGGAGTTGGAGGCTACAGTGAGCTATGATCATGCCAATGCTCTCTAGCCTCGGTGACAGATTGAGACCCTGTCTCAAAAATAATAATAAAATGGCATAAAATAAAATTCAAACAGAGGATAAGGGGGTCAAACAAAAACCTAAAACAACTTCTTGTGTTTCCTTCCAAAAACTTTTTCAATGCTTATTCAAGCAACTATATTCATATCCACCCTCCCACCCACTCACTTCTTTTTTTTAAAGCAAGAGAGATCACACTCTACTTATATGGAACATGTCACTTTGAAATCACATAGCTAAGGACAAATCAATATGACTCCTTATGACATTAGCTGACCCACAGCTCGTTCCAAAAACTCTTAAAACCCTTTCAACAGGTGTTGCCTGAATTAACCTTTCCCCTAGTAGTGCTGAAAAAATAATTTTGGTTTTTTTTTTCTTTTAATTCCATGCAGGGTTTTTTCTTTCTTTCTTTCTTTCTTTCTTTCTTTCTTTTTTTTTTTTTTGCAAGTGAAGACTCCTCTCAGCAGAAGGTGTTAATCCAGGCACTAAATCTGGAACATTCTAATCACTGTGAAATTTTGCGTGTCTCATCTTAGGCAGAAAATGTGTAAAGATGCCAGTTTATTCTGCTCATACCTTGCGGTCCTTCTCAAGGTGATTCTGCGTATGTTAATAATCTTACGTCAGCTCACACCTCAGTCACCTCCACCTCTTCAACTCCTGAACCTGTTGCCCCTAACATCAGTCTGCAGAAACCCACCTAGCTTACGCTCTTCTTTCAAGAGGGGGCGCCTTATCTGATGCACTCAAAATCTACTGCCTCCTCCCAAGCCTTTCTATTTATGTAACTGCATAATGTTTAATTGTACAAGAAAGCTATGAATCCTTCTGTATTCATTTCCTATGCTGTGACAATTGACCACTCACTTAGTGGCTTAAGCAACACACATATATCCTCTTACAATTCTGCAGTTCAGACGTCCAAAATCACGAAGTCCTAAAGTCAAGGTGTTGGCAGCACTGCTTCTTTCTGGAAACTGAGGGAGAATCAGGTTCCTTGCTCTTCTCCCAGCTTCTAGAGGTCTCTGTCCATCTCTGCCTGTCTTCATATCACCTCCTCTGACCCTGACGCTCCTCCCTCCCTCTTAGGAAGCCTTTTGTGATGACATTGGCCTCACCTGGAGAGCCCAGGAGCCACTCCCACCGAAAGGCCCTTTACTTAATCACACCTGCAAAGACCCTGGTGCCACACTAAACAGTGCTGACAGGGCATGAGAATGTGCATGTAATTGGGGAATTATTGTTTAGTCTTACACGCCATCCTCCTTTACAAATAAATAAATTAGAACAAAGAAACTAAGTTCTCCTTGGCCACCTAACTATTCATCCTTTCTCCCCAGGGCCGACCCCTGTTAACACTCCTTGTTGTGAAGTTTTCCAGACTATTTTTATTATCTAACATATATACATATGAATGCACAACAGATTTATTTAGTACTGTTTGGGTTTTGTTAAAAATATGACATCCTATTCTGCAACATGCTTCTTTCTCTGTTTTGAAATCCATCGCTATTAATACACATAAAACGAGTTCAGCCTCCACTTTTTAAAAACGACTTCTTACTGTGGTACAATATACATAAAGTCTATCTTTTTTTTAGTTTATCTTTTTTTTTTTTTTTTTTTTTTTTTGAGACAGAGTCTCGCTCTGTTGCCCAAGGTGGAGTGCAGCGGCTCGATCTTGGCTCACTGTAACCTCCACCTCCCAGGTTCAAGCGATTCTTCTGCCTCAGTGTCCCAAGTAGCTGGCATTACAGGCGTGCACCACCACGCCTGGCTAATTTTGTATTTTTAGTAGAGATGGGGTTTCTCCATGTTGTCCAGCCTGGCTCGAACTCCTGACCTTGTGATCCGCCCTCCTTGGCCTCCCAAAGTACTAGGCTTATAGGCGGGAGCCACTGTGCCCAGCAACTTTATCATTTTAACCATTATTATTATTATATATTTTTTTGAGATGGACTCTCTCTCTGTCATCCAGGCTGGAGTACAGTGGCACAATCTCGGCTCACTGCAACCTCCGCCTCCTGGGTTCAAGTGATTCTCCTGCCTCAGCCTCCCGAGTAGCTGGGATTACAACACCCAGCTAACTTTTTTTTTTCTTTTTTTAGACGGACTTTTGCTCTTGTTGCCCAGGTTGGAGTGCAATGGCATGATCTCGGCTCACTGCAACCTCTGCCTCCTAGATTCAAACAATTCTCCTAACTCACTCTCCTGAGTAGCTGGGACTAGGCATGTACCACTACACCTGGCTAATTTTTTTGTATTTTTAGTAGAGATGGGTTTTGCCATGTTGGCCAGGCTGATACTGAACTCATGACCTCAAGTGATCCACCCATCTTGGCCTCCCAAAGTGCTGGGATTACAGGAGTCAGCCACCGCGCCTGCTGTTTTATTATTTTCTGGTGGTTTTTTTTTTTTTGGAGAGAGTTTCACTCTTGTTGCCCAGGCTGGAGTGCAGTGGCTCGATTTCAGCTCACTGCAACCTCTGCCTCCCAGGTTCAAGTGATTTTCCTGCCTCAGCCTCCCAGGTAGCTGGAATTACAGGCACGTGCCACCACTCCTGGCTAATTTGTATTTTTAATAGAGACAGAGTTTCACGTATTGGCCAGGCTGGTCTCAAACTCCTGACCTCAGGTGATCCACCCACCTTGGCCTCTCAAAGTGCTGGGATTATAGGCATGAGCCACCACGCCCAGCCCCTGCTGTATTTTTTAAGTGCCCATGAGGGGCTGAGCACGGTGGCTCATGCTTGTAATCCCAGCACTTTGGGAGGTTGAGGCAGGCGGATCACTAGGTTGTGAGTTCAAGACCACCCTAGCCAACATGGTGAAATTCCGTCTCTACTAAAAATACAAAATTAGCCAGGCATGGTGGCATATGTCTGTAATCGCAGCTACTTGAGAGGCTGAGGCAGGAGAATCACTTGAACCCTGGAGGCGGAGGTTGCAGTGAGCTGAGATCGTGCTACTGCACTCTAGCCTGGGCAACAGAGCTAGATTCCATCTCAAAAAATAACTTGTGCAAATCCTCTACCCTGTCTGTGTTAATTTCTTTATCTATAAAACAGGGATTAATAATAAGTGTGCCTATAATGGTTTGAGGATCACATAAAATGATATAGCATTTTTCACTGTTAAAGAATACATGCTCTAAGAAATCTACGATATCAGCTCCACATCACCATTTAAGGCTCCCTTTTTCAAAAAATCTCACCTGCGTGCTTTCATTTATTCATCTTTTCATAAATTTATTGAGCATCTACTATAACCAAGGCACTGTTGTAAACACCAGGAATACAGCAGTGAACCAAACAAGCAACACCTTTGCCCCCATGAAGTTTACATTCCAATAAAGAGAAAATAGATGCCAATCACCTAAACTAGTTATATAACTAGGATAGTTTCAGGTAACAATACAACCAGATCATATGCAGCCCTTTTTATTATAGTGACACAATTGGATTTCATTTTGAAAACAGTAGGAAACAATTGAGAGGGTGGTGTTTTTTTTGTTTTTTTTTTTGGTTTGTTTGTTTTGTTTTTTGAGATGGAGTTTCATTCTTGTTGACCAGGCTGGAGTGCAATGGTGAGACCTCGGCTCACTGCAACCTCCATTTCCCAGGTTCAAGCGATTCTCCTGCCTCAGTCTGTCAAGTAGCTGGGATTACAGACACATGTCACCACACCCGGCTAATTTTTATATTTTTAGTAGAGACAGAGTTTTGCCATGTTGGCCAGGCTAGTCTCGAACTCCTGACCTCAAGTGATCCACCTGCCTTAAGTGCTGGGATTACAGGTGTGAGCCACCAGGCCCTGCCAATGGAGAGTTTTAAGCAGGGAAATGACAATTCACATTTTCAAGTCCTTCTATATCTCAATAAAGCCACTTTTTTAACTGTCCCTTCGGCTATTCGTGGGGAAGGGGTCATACAAGGCCAGCATTGCTTTTGACAATGGTGCTATTTCCCCCACCATTGGGCCATCATTTGCTATCTGCTTGTTTGTATTCTTTTTTGTAAGCTGCCCAAAACCTTTGCCACCTGCATTTGACCTGTCTCTGACAATTAGCTGTAAACTTGAGGGTCAGGAAAACCAGACAGTCTTCTCTTTTTTTTTTTTTTTGTTTTGAGACAGAGTCTCACTTTGTCACCCAGTCTGGAGTGCAATGGTGCAATCTTGGGTCACTGCAACCTCCACCTCCCAGGTTCAAGCAATTTTCTCACCTCAGCCTCCCAAGTAGCTAGGACTACAGGCGTGTGCCACCACATCCGGCTAATCTTTGTATTTTTAGTAGAGACAGGGGTTTCACCATGTTGGCCAGGCTGGTCTCGATCTCCTGACCTCATGATTTGTCCGCCTGGGCCTCCCAAAGTGCTGCGATTACAGGTGTGAGCCACGACGCCTGGCCCAGACAGCCTTCTCTATAGGATCTGAGAGCACAATTTGTGTAAACAATAACTTTTTTTTTTTCTGAGACAGGATCTCACACTGTTGCCCAGGCTGGAGTGCAGTGGTGTGATCATGGCTCACTGTAGCCTCAACTTCTTGGGCTCAAGCAACTTTCCCACCTTAGCCTCCCAATTAGCTGAAACCACAGGAATGTGCCACCACACCTGGCTAATTTTTAAATTTTTTTTGTGTGGAAATGGATCTTGTTATGTTGCCCAGGCTTACAAAGGAACTTCATTCATGGTGGTAAGTGATGATGTACAGTTTTTTTTTTGTTTTTAGAGACAGGGTCTGGCTCTGTTGCCCAGGTTGGAGAGCAGTAGCACCGTCATAGCTTACTATAACCTCAAGCGATCTTCCTGCCTCACCTTGGCCTCCCAGAGCACTGAGATTACAGGCGCGAGCCACTGCACCTGGCCTGATGTGCAGTTTTAAGAAGAAACTCCCTAGTGCCGGGTGGGATGGTTCACACCCGTAATCTCAGCACTTTGGTAGGCCAAAAGGAGTGATCGCTTTGAGCTCTAAACACTGAGAATATAGCAGTGAACCAAACGGGCAACACCTTCACACCCATGAAGTTTACATTCCACAAAGAGCAAATAGACGTCAATCAAGTAAACAAGCTATATAACCAAGATAATTTCAAGTAATAATAAAACCAGATCATATACAGCTGTTTTTATTACAGTGCCACAACTGGATTTTATTACGAGAATAAAATGCAATCGTTTCAGCCTGAGCAACATGGTGAGACTCCGTCTCTACTAAAAATACGAAAAAATTACCCAGGCAAGGTGGCGTGCACCTGTACTCCCAGCTACTCAGGAGGCTGAGGTGGGAGGATCACTTGAGCCTGGGAAGCGGAGTATGTGGTAAGCCAGGATCACACCACTGCACTCCAGCCTGGGTGACAGAGCAAGACTCTGCCTCAAAAAAAAAAAAAAAAAAAAAAAAAAGGGGCGGGGGCGCGGGGAGGGGAAGGGGGAAGGGGAGGAAAGAAGAAAGGACCAACCTAGTCCAAATAATTTGGGTTGTGGTCATTGAGAGGAAGAGCAAAGGACAGTACTTTGCTTCTGGGACCTCAATTTTCCCATCTGAAAAATGGGACTAATTTCTATCTCCACTACAAAACCAAGGCTTTATATTGATGGAAAAACATGCATGTATCAGATCATGCCACCTTGATAAGCCAGGCCTTGGCGGCGGGTTCGTGGTGTGTGGTTCCCCTGACGCCTGATCGGGCTCAACGGACAAATCAAAAATACCAGGCGCCCTTTCTAACGCTCTTCTTCTTCCGTCTCAGTTGGAAGGGTGTTTGGGTTATTTCTCTGAATTTGAAATGTTTCCTTTTGTTCCAGGAGAGAAAGACTGCTAACCAGGTTGAGTTATTCCTCTTCCCTGAGAGGCAAGTTTTGGAAGCTGTCTGAGGTTGCAGCTTGTTGCCACTGAGTGGCTGGGCAGCATTCCTCCCCTGGCCTGTCTATTTTAAACTATGCAGATAGGAGGCAGGGCCAAGACAGCAAAGGCTGACCAGTGGGTGAAAGACAACTGGCAGGAAGGGCTGGGAGCAGGCAGACAGGCTTTCAGTGGCACGGATGGGCTCCCACTCTAGAGCCTGGGAGGGTGAGGAAAGGGCTTCGGCCCATGGCAGCCCCTATGTGAGGGGAAGGGAGGAGGCAGGCATGCTGATCAAAGCATCTCCCCCTACTTATTCATTCATTCATTCATTCATTCAGCAAATATTGGCTTCTTCAAACCTGCAGGTTGTCTTTCGTGGGTTCTGGATCATTCTCGGCCATTAGGGATTCAGAGGGTTCCCATGCCATGCTCTCTTGCCTCTCTGTCTGCAACTCCAAACAAATGTCTGATGACATTTCTCAAAGAACCTTCCAAGTCTCCTCTTCTCCCTTTGGTATTTTCTATCTTTTCGTCTCTGTGTTACATTCTGGATAGCTTCTGTGTTTTTGAGACAGGGTCTCATTCTGTCGCCCAGGCTGGAGTGCAGTGGTGCCATCTCGGCTCACGCAACCTTCACCTCCCAGGTTCAAGCGATTCTCCTGCCTCAGCCTCCAAGTAGCTGGGGCCACAGGCGTGTGCCACATGCCCAGCTAACTTTTTTTGTTTTTTTTAGTAGAGATGGGGTTTCACCATGTTGGCCAGGCTGGTCTCGAACTCCTGGGCTCAAGCGATCTGTCCTCCTCGGCCTTTCAAAGTGCTGGGATTACAGGCATGAGCCACTGACCAGCCATAACTTCTGATATCTCACTAATTCTTCCACCGTGAACAATCTTCTGTCAGATACAATAATTGAGTTTATTCCTTACTTATTTTTTAAGTTTCTAAAAAGTTGTATTTTGTTCTTTTTGAAATTTGTTATGGCCGGGCGCAGGGGCTCACACCTGCAATCCCAGCACTTGGGAGACCCAGGAGGACAGAGGAGTACTTTGTCTAAGTGCTCCTTTTTCCTTATGACTCTGAGCCTTACTTCTAACAGTTCTGGTGGCCCATGTGGAGATTCCCATTCTCCTTCGGGAGGGGGTTTTCAGTCACCCTACCCAGGAGGAGACATGTCCCACTGTCCCATTATGGTGGCCTCAGGGACAGGAAGGAAATGTAGACCCACCCGTTGTGATGAATAAATCCAGGCTCTGAGCGACACGGGGAGGAGAGGCTTGCAACACCAAGGCGAGCGAGTAACTCTGTGCACAGACCGAAGTAAGAAACGTCACAGGGGAGGCAAAGTGTTTCCTTAGTAGTCAGGATATTCTAGAGTTTGAAAGTGAGTGTGAAGCCGGGTGCGGTGGCTCACGCCTATAATCCCAGCACTTTGGGAGGCCACGGCGGGCAGATCACCTGAGATTGGGAGTTTGAGACCAGCCTGACCAACATGGAGAAACCCCGTCTCTACTAAAAATACAAAATTAGCCGGATGTGGTGGCACTTGCCTGTAATCCTAGCTACTTGGGGGGCCAGGGCAGGAGAATCACTTCAACCCAGGAGGCGGGGGTTGCTGAGATCATGCCATTGCACTCCAGCCTGGGCAACGAGAGCAAAAACCCCATCAAAAAAAAAAGAGAGAGAAAGAGAGAAGGAAGGAAAGAAGAAAGGGAGGGAGGAAGGAAGGAAAGAAGGAAGGAGGGAGGAGGAAGGAAGGAGGAAGGAAGGAAGGAGGGAGGGAAGGAAGGAAGGAAAGAAGGATGGAAGGAAGAAAGAAGGAAGGAGGGAGGGAAGGACGGGAGGAAGGAAGGAGGAAGGAAAGAGTGAGGGAGGAAAGGAAGGAAAGAAGGAAGGAAGGAGGACAGGAAGGAAGGAGGGAGGGGAGGAAGGAAGGAAGAAAAGAAGGAAGGAAGGAGGAAAGGAAGGAGGGAGGGAGGGAAGAAAGGAAGGAGGGAGGGAGGGAGGGAGGGAAGGAAGGAAGGAAAGAAGGAAGGAAGGAGGGAGGAAGGAAGGAAGGAAGGAGGGAGGGAGAGAAAGAGTGTGTGAATAGTGCTAAGCACTACTGCAGAGGGAGTAAGTCCTCTCTGTGGTTTCGTGGTCACCTCATGTGGTTTGGGGTGGAAGCGGCCAGAGTGGGCGGGGGGAAAGAAGGACAGACAAGAAGTCCCTGATAGGAGGGGTTGGGCCTCCACGCAGCCTCTGGAGAAGGATGGCCAGGAAATCCCTCATAGGAAAGGTCGACCCTTAAAGCCCCAGTGAACCCCTAGAAGGAGGGAGGGGAGAAACCTCTAACAGAAGAGGTTGAACCCCACCCCACAACCTCCAAGATGGGAAATGTTTCAAGTAAGACAAGAAAAACAGAGTCAAAAGAGTGATGAAATTCCTTCTAAGAGTCCCTTAAGGCTCATGTTAAAATATTAGAAAGATAATGAAAGAACAAAACATCAAAGAAAGCAGCAAATGATAAAATATTGTTTTATTTGGACTCAAGGGCCCATCCTTAAACCCTCAGGCTTCTGTCCAAAATGTAAGTCCAATGAAGAGAGATTTGTCAGCTCTCACTGGAACATGTTAGTGATAAGAGCCCAGCCTCCCGGGAGGAGACGGAAAGGACCTGTCCTCCTTTACCCCTTAAAAACCGGAGGGAACAAGCCAGAAACCGACTCTTCAGAAAGAGAAAAAGTCCCTGTTCCTAAAAACCCGCGCCCACCAGCATGTAAGAGCCTCTAAATCATCTTCCTCCGTTCAGTGCCCCGACCACCCCACTCAAACAGCTGCTGCCGCCTCAGATCCCGTTCCAGATCCTTCCCCCGCTCATGTTATTCTTCCTCCTTACAACCCTGATTCTTAAGTATGATCATCCCATGAGCCTGCCCCCTCCCAGCCTGTTAAGCATGAAATGAAGCAATGCCAAAAACCTACTCTCCTTTGTTCAAAGTGCTCTCGTAACAACCAGACATACAAGAAGCACCCTTCTACGCAAACATAAATTTACTGTACTAAAAAATCCTTTGTCTAAATGCTCATTTTTCCTTACAACTCCAAGACTTATTTCTAACACAGGAGGCGGGGGTTGCAGTGAGCTGAGATCGAGCCACTGCACTCCAGCCTGGGGAAGAGGGAGACTCCGTCTCAAAAAAAAAAAGAAAAAGAAATCTGTTATGTTATTTTTATAGCCTTCTATTCTCTGTAAATGTTTTCAAGCTTGATGCTTTTGTGGCGGTTGTTTTTTAGAGACTGGGTCTCTCTCTGTCACCAGGCTGGAGTGCAGTGGTGCAATCATAGCCTGGAAATCCTGGACTCAAGGGAGCCTCCTGCCACAGCCTCCTGAGTATCTGGGACTCCAGGTGCACACCACCATGCCTAGTTAATTTTTTTTTTTTTTGAGATGGAGTTTCGCTCTTGTCCAAGCTGAAGTGCAATGGTGTGATCTTGGCTCACCGCGATCTCCGCCTCCTAGGTTGAAGCGATTCTCCTGCTTCAGCCTCCTGAGTAGCTGGGATTACAGTCACACGCCACCATGTGCAGCTAATTTTCTGGTATTTTTAGTAGAAACAGGGTTTTACCATGTTGGCCAGGCTGGTCTTGAACTCTTTACCTCAGGTGATCCACCTGCCTAGGCCTCTCAGAGTGCCGTGATTACAGGTATGAGGAGCCACCATGCCCAGCCCAGTTAATTTTTTAAAAAATCTTTTGTAGAATGGGGCTCTTGCCATGTTGCCCTGGGTGTTCTGGAACTCCTGACCTTAAGCAATCCTTCTGCCTTGGCCTCCTAAAGTGCTGGGATTACAGGCATGAACCTGGCACACAGCCCTGATGATTACTTTTTTAAACCGTTGAGCATAACTGTTTTAGAATCTGTGTTGGATGATTGCAGCATCTGAGGTCTGTGTGAGTCTGTTTCTGCTGCCTGTTTCTTCTGGTTCCTGTTCACATTATCTTGTTTCCTTATGGGCCACGTATGCTGGTTACTGCCTTTGAAAAATTCTGTGTGGGGAATTCTCTGAGGCCTAGAAGGAAGAAGGAGCTCTCCTCTTCAAAGAGAAGATGTGCACTTGTTTCTGCTGCACTCTTATGGCACCGCCAGTCAGGGCGACCGACCACAGATCGTTCCCAGCTTCAGTTCCCTGTCCCTGCAGCTGATCCACGGGCAGGTAGGTCAGTGGCAACAATCTTTTAGGAATTATTTATTCTCCTTCTTCCTTTTTCTTTTTCTGGTTTGCACAGCATTAAGGAAAACTTCTTTATTGTCCCCTGAGTTTGGGGTCAGTGATATCCCTCAGTGGCTATCCAAGTAAATGTTTAGCAATCAGCTACCTGGAAATAGGTACTTCCCAGGTATTTATTTTCATGGATGCTTTTGCCTTTATTTCTCTCAGTATATGCATGATGTAGATATTTTGTTAAGTGACTTGTGTATGTTCTATATAAAACAGAGGCAGAACCAAGGCTAAAAAAGCAGCGAGTCCATCCACCAACTTGAGAGGGCCCATAGGAAGTTCCCCAACACCTTGAATGAGAATGACTGACTCAGGAGGATTCAGAAAATGAAGGAATCAGAAGAATTTTTTTTTTTTTTTCCTGGGGGAAGAAAAAGAACCCGGGCCAGGTGTGGTGGCTCATGCCTGTAATCCCAGCACTTTGGGAGGCTGAGGCAGGCAGATCACTTGAGGTCAGAAATTTGAGACCAGCCTGGTCAACATAGCAAGACCCTGTCTCTATTTTAAGATTTAAATAATTAAAATAAATTAAAAAGTACAAAAGAGTACCAGGGAAAGAGTATTGATTTGTAGTGCTTACCACTTCCTGTGGTGTAAATACTCCTACCATGTTTGATGTCAGATTACCAAGGAGCAGTCACAAAAATGGAGTTTAGAAGACAAGAGTGGACTAGGCATGGTGACTCATGCCTTTAATTCCAGCACTTTGGAGACTGAGGCAGGAGGATCATGTGAGCCCAGGAGTTTGAGACCAGCCTGGCCAACAGGGTGAAACCCAGTCTCTACTAAAAATACAAATGTTAGCCAGACATGGTGGCAGGTGTCTGTAGTCCCAGCTACTTGGGAGGCTCAGGCAGGAGAATCACTTGAACCCAGGAGGAAGAAGTTGCAGTAAGCCAAGATGGCACCACTACAGTCCAGCCTGGGGCACAGAGCGAGACTCTGTCTCAAAAAATTCCAAAATGGCATTGGTGAACACTCTTAGGGTTCCGGATTTCCCCCAGGAGAGGAGATGTTTGAGTAGAGAGAGACCTGGATGGTGAGAAGGAGCTGGCCATGAGAAGATTTGGGAAGGGGGTTCCAGGCAGAGGGAAGAGCTGTGCACAGCCCCAGAGGTGGGGACAGGGTTGGCACGTTTGACGCGAGGAAAGAAGGCCAGTGCGTGGGTGATAGGAAAGTGGTGGACCAGGCTAGGGGTGAGGGTAGGGCAAGTCACCAGGACCTGGGAGACCCACTTTACTCTTCAGGCAGGGAAAAGCTGTCAGAGGGTTTGAATCAGAGAAGTGAGAGGAACTGATCTATCGTTTGAAATTCTCCATGACTCTTCATGCTTCGGATGTGGATGCTACATAGCTACTTTCTTCCAAAGGACACAGTCTGGGCTTGGCATGGTGGCTCATGCCTGTAATCCGAGCTCTTTGGCAGGCCAAGGTGGGCAGATCATTTGAGGTCAGGAGTTTGCGACCAGCCAGGCAAACATGGTAAAACTCCATCTCTACCAAAAATACAAAAAAATTTAGCTGGGTGTGGTGGCACACGCCTGTAATCCCAGCTACCCCAGAGGTTGAGGCAGGAGAATAACTTGAACACGGGAGGTGGAGGTTGCAGTGAGCCGAGATTGTGCCACTGTACTCCAGCCTGGGTAACAGAGCAAGACTCCATCACAAAAAAAAAAAAAAAAAAAAAAAAAAAGCAAAGGACATAATGTGGAAAGGGGGAGGAAAGAGTGACTTCACAGTGGAGAAACTGACCAATATGACCTCAGCGGGTGATCAAGGTCAACATCAACAGTGACAGGTCATGATGATTGTGTGCTCCTTTGAGAGAATTTGATGAAAATGGCATCCTCCCCAAAACTCATCACCCATGTCTAATCATGAGAAAAATATCAAACAAATCCCAGTAGAGGACAACGTACAAAATTCCCAACCAGTGCTGCTCAAAACAGTCAAGGTTTTCAAAACAAAACGTGTCAGAGAAACTGTCACAGCCAGGAGAAGTTTAGGAGACATGACCACTAAATGTGATGTGGGCCCGGACACAGTGGCTCACACCTGAAATCCCAGCACTCTGGGAGGCAGAGGCAGGCAGATCACCTGAGGTCAGGAGTTCAAGACCAGCCTGGCCAGCATGGTGAAACCCTGTCTCTACGAAAAATACAAAAATTAGCCTGCCGTGATGGCGCACACCTATAATCCTGGCTACTTGGGAGGCTGAGGCAGGAGAATTGCTTTAACCTGGGAGATGGAGGTTGCAGTGAGCCGAGATCATGTTACTGCACTTCAGCCTGGGTGACAGAACGGGACCCTGTCTCAAAAACAAATAAATAAATGTAACATGGGATTGTAATTATGCAACAGGTTTTTCTTGCCCTCTGCTCAGACAGTGTTGATTTACCAAGACTGGTATTGCCATAGAGAAACTGTTTAGTAAACGCACTGCCAATCAAGTGGAAGATGGGTGTTTACTATTCAAATCAGTCTCCTTGGAAATTGGGAGACTAGTGTTTTTTAAGTATCATATGGTGGGTTGAGGGCTAAGGAACTGGGAATGCTGATTGGTTGGGTCAGGAATGAAATCATAGGAGGTCAAAGCTGTCTTCTTGTGATCCTCAGCTCCTGGGTGGGATCACAAGATTAGTTGAGACAGTTTACCAGTCTGGGTGGTGCCAACTGGTCCATCAGAATGTAAGGTCTGAGAAACCGTGAACACCAATCTTAGGCTTGATGATAGTGATGTTATCTCTAGGAGCAATTGGGGAGGTTGTGAATCTTGTGACCTCTGGCTCCACGATTCCTGAGCTATAATTTTTTTCTTTCTTTCTTTTTTTCTTTATCTCTTTCTTTCTTTCTTTCTTTTTCTTTCTCTCTCTCTCTTTTTCTTTCTTTCCTTCTTTCTTTCTTTCTTTGACAAGGTCTTGCTCTGTTGCCCAGGCTGGAGTACACTGGTGTGACCTCCGCTCACTGCAAACACCACCTCCTGCATTCAAGCAATTCTTGTATCTCAGCCTCCGGAGTAGCTGGGATTACACGTGGACATCACCACACCTGGTTAATCTTTGTATTTTTAGTAGAGATGGAGTTTCACCATATTAGCCAGGCTGGTCTCAAACTCCTGACCTCAAGGGATCCGCCTGCCTCAGCCTCCCAAAGTGCTAGGATTACAGGCATGAACCACCATGCCTGGCCTTGAGCCATAATTTCTACCCTTGTGGCTAATTTATTAGTTTTACAAGGGCAGTTTTGATCCCCAGGCAAAGAGAGGATTGTTTGGGGAAGAGCTATTTTCATCCTTGTTTTAAGATTAAACTATAAATTACTCCCAAAGTTGGCTTGGCCTATGCTCAGGAATGAACAAGAGCAGCTTGGCGGTTAGAAGGAAGATGTAATCAGCTATGTCAGGTTATTATTATTATTATTATTATTATTTGAGATGGGGTTTCAATCTTGTCACCCAGGCTGGAGTGCAATGGCATGATCTCAGCTCACTGCAACCTTTGCCTCATGGGTTTAAGCAATTCTGCCTCAGCCTCTTGAGTAGCTGGGATTACAGGTGCCTGCCTCCATTCCCGGCTAATTTTTGTATTTTTAGTAGAGATGGGGTTTCACCATACGGGTAGGCTGGTCTCAAACTCCTGACCTCAGGTGATCCACCCACCTCGTCCTCCCAAAGTGCCGGGACTACAGGTATGAGCCACCGTGCCCAGCCCAGATTTTTTTTTTTTAAACTGTCATAATTTGGCAAAGGCAGTTTCAGGATCCTGAAACAGAACAGGACACTGGGGGAAAACTAAAGGAAATTGAATAAAATATAGACTTTAGTTAATAATAATGCATTAATATTGGTTCATTAATTGTGACAAATGTATACCACACTAATGTAAGATGCTAATAGCAAGGGAAAATAGGGGAGGGCTATATGAGAACTCTCTGTACTATTTTCACAATTTTTCTGTAAAACTGTTCTAAAAAATAAAGTAGAATAAAGTAAAAAAAAAAAAAAAAGAAGGCAAGGTTTGGTGGCTCACGCCTGTAATCCAAGCACTTTGGGAGACCGAGGAAGGCAGATAATGAAGTCAGGAGATCAAGACCAGCCTAGCCAACATGGTGAAACCCTGTCTGTACTAAAAATACAAAAATTAGCCTGGCGTGATGGCGCATGCCTGTAATCTCAGCTACTGGGGAGGCTGAGGCAGGAGAATCACTTGAACCTGGGAGGCGGAGGTTGCAGTGAGCCGAGAACCCACCACTGCACTCCAGCCTGGTGACAGAGTGAGACTCCGTCTCAAAAAAAAAAAAAAGAAGAAGGCTGCCATGTGCAGAAGGAATTAGAAGGCAGCCCTGCAGGTGCTAAAGTAGCTTGGATTTAGGTGGCGTGAGGGGATCGGGAAATAGGCTCCAACACAGGAAGTCGAGCTGACAGGTTGACAGGTCATGGGGAAAGGGAGGAGTCAGATACAACATGGACATTTTTCAATATGAGCAACCAGCATACGGTGCCATTAACTCAGATGCACTTGACTAAGAGGAAAACCAGTTTGGGAGAAAATCTCGAGGCTTCATTTCCACCACGATGAGTCTAAGATGAGTCAGAAAGGAGTAATCGGGCCAGGCGCGGTGGCTCATGCCTGTAATCCCAGCACTTTGGGAGGCTGAGGCGGGTGGATCACTGAAGGTCAGGAGTTCGAGACCAGCCTGGCCGACATGGTAAAACTCCGTCTCTACTAAAAGTAAAAAATTAGCTGGGCAGGGTGGTGGGTGCCAGTAATCCCAGCTACTCATGTGGCTAAGGCAAGGGAATTGCTTGAACCCAGGAGGCAGAAGTTGCAGTGAGCTGAAATTGTACCACTGCACTCCAGCCTGGGTGACAGAGCAAGACCCTGTTTCAAAAAAAAAAGAAAAGAAAAGAAATTCCTAGAATGTTTGCAAACAACATGCTAGAAAAGCCCATACAGGTCAAATAAATGAAGATGGAGGAGACCAGCTGTAGTAGTGAGAAATCAGGGGAGACTGCCTGGAAGTGGTGGTGCATTAAGATGTCCAATTCGGATGTCCCCAAAGCAGCCATCTTCCTGTTCTGGAGAAGCCAGTCCTCAACCAGAGCCAGCACACATAGTCACCGCTAAGGTCTCATGACCTCCAGCCAGGCTCATTTGAAAATAATCTTCCCTTTCTTTAGGCCACTGATGGTCCAGAAAAGCCCATTAAGTGCCAGAGGTCAGGGAATTACATCTGGCAGCTGACCAGGCCTTGTCAACACAGGGCCTCCTGCAGGGCTGGTGTTACCGCCCTGAGTTAGTTCTTCCCAGGCAGGGCGTGCCCAGCATGGACCTAGCTCCAGGGGAGGCGAAGGCCTCTATTGGACGTCTACATGGGCCTGTGCTGCTGCCCCAGGGTCCTTGCTGACCGGTGCTTTTTGCTCTATGCAGAGCAGAAAATTCCTCCACTTGCAAGGTCCTTCAGCTATAAATAACAGCAAAACATGCTGAATAAGGGTTGCAGAAGGCTCGGTGATGAGCCCATGGCTGCAGCCTCTGCAGGCAGCATTTTGTCATCTACAGAGTGGGGTGAGCCCAGGCCTGGCTGCCCAGGGTGTTGGGGGAGCCACCTCTCTGGGTCCTTGTCCAGTACCTTCTCCACACTGAGCCTGGAGGATCAATCAGGTCACGCCCTGGTCATAACCCTTCAATGCCCCCAGTCTTCATGAAATAAAAGTCAGTCACCCCGCTATGGCCCCCAGGAGCCCTCACCTTCCTGTCCTCTCCTCCTTCCTCCCTTAGGTTCCCCCTGCTCTGTGCCCTGGAACCTAGGAGGTGGTTGTCCTGCCTCTTGCTGCCTCGAGGTCTTTGTACCTCACAATCATTTGTGGGATCCATCTCTTCCTCTTACTTATTTTTTTCTCCTTAATGAGGTGAAATTCACATAACATGCACTTAACCTTTTTTTCTTTTTGAGACAGTCTCACTCTGTCACCCAGGCTGGAGTGCGGTGGTGCAATCACGACTCACTGCAGCCTCCAACTCCTGGCCTCAGCAATCACCCCGCCTCAGTCTGTGAAGTAGCTGGGACAATAGGCACAAGCCACCACACATGACTAATATTTTATTTTTTGTAGAGATGGGGTCTCCCTCTGTTGCCCAGGCTGGTCTTGAACTTCCGGGCTCAAGTGATCCATCCGCCTCAGCCTCCCAAAGTGCTGGGATTACAACCATGAGTAACTGTGCCCAGGTCCATGTTCAGCTTTTTGAGGAAGTGCCAGACTGTGGTCAGGGTCATTCTTTCTTCTGCTTCCTTGTCATTCAGGGGTCAGCTCCCATGTCACCTCCTCAGGCCACCCAGCTCAGACAGTGTCCATGTCCCTCTCCCAAATCACTCTTTTGTCTGCTGCCATCTTTTCACCATCTGGGGTTTAGTATCCAGTAGGACATAGGTGATCCCAGCCCTCTTATTCTCCACTGCCACCCACAGCCTAGCACAGTGCCTGGTAGACAGAATTTCTCAATAAATGCTTGCTGAATGACCGATCTCGGGTAGTCAAAGGTAAAGAGCTGTAACAATGTGAGACACTGTCATTGTCACCTTAGGTCACTGTTAGGACCTCCCACCAGGTGACTTACCTGTATTTATTTATTTATTTTAGATGGAGTCTCACTTTGTCACCCAGGCTGGAGTTCACAGGCACGATCTTGGCTCACTGCAACCTCCACCTCCTGGGTTCAAGTGATTCTCCTGTCTCAGCCTCCCCACCACACCCAGCTAATTTTTGTATTTTTAGTAGAGACGGGGTTTCACCATGTTGGCCAGGTTTGTCTCAAACTCTGACCTCAGGTGATCCGCCCGCCTTGGCCTCCCAAAGTACTGAGATTACAGGCGTGTGCCGTCACGTCACGCCTGGCCAACTCACCTGTTTAAATGGTCAACTTCCTCCTCTTTGAGGGAAGAGTAAAAAGCAGTAAAGTGAAACCATCAGCAATGCTTCTTTCTCAGCCCTTTCCTGTTAGTGACTCAGGCAGGCAGCTCTTTGTGACAATTGCAAAGGAAAAACAAACAAAAAAGGCAAAGGTGGAAAAGAGTTTGGGTGGAGATTAGATAAACATATAAACCTGTCCGCAGTCTACAGAAAAGGTTAAGGGTTCCAGTTCAGAGTTCAGCCGTTCAAGCTGCCTGTGTTAAGCTCCCAGTGCTGTGCCACTTAATTCTTGCAGGTTACTTAATCTCTTTTCTTTTTCGTATTTTTTTCGTTTTTTCTTTTTTTTTTTTTTTTTGAGACGAAGTCTCTGTCACTCAGGCTGGAGTGCAGTGGCACGATCTCAGCTTACTGCGACCTCCGCCTCCTGGGTTCAAGTGATTCTCCTGCCTTAGCCTCCCAAGTAGCTGGGACTACAGGCACCCACCACCACCACTCCCGGCTAATTTTTTGTATTTTTAGTAGAGACCAGATCACGCCATTGCACTCCAGCCTGGATGACAGAGCGAGACTCGGTCTCAAAAAAAAACAAAAGCAAAAACAAAAAAAACCACTTTCAGAGCTCCCTCTGCCAAAACAAAAAATTAAAAACTTTTCCGTATTATTATTTGTAATGATAACAGCTTCCTTACCTGGGACCGGAAACAAATAGCAGCAATGGCTGTGTCAGTGCTGGATTCCAGAGTTTCTTCTCTGTGGAATTGTCTAGAATGCCAGGCCCCTGTTCCGGCTGGGCTCATTGAATAAAGAGGGCTAGGGAGGGAGGAGGTGGAGGTGCTCCGGTGGCCGCTCAGGTCTGGGACCGGTTCTAGGCGGATGCACTGGCTTGCTGTTGGGTGGCTTAATGACTTCTATTTTCAGTCAACAGAAGTCAGAACAGCTGCTTTCCATTTCTCCCAGGAAGTCTTCCCGGGACACAGCAGCGCTCATCACGCCAGCATTTGTTTAGTTTGTTTGCAGTATCCCCTCCCCAACCCCTGAAGAAAATTCTGGTATTCAGAAATGTACACAGAACAATGTAACAAACACATGGTACCCACCCTCAGGACTAGCCATTGCTAACGATTTCCTCTCTTTGCTTTGAGTCTTTTTTTTTTTCGAGAAATATGGGCTTTATTTTTTTGAGATGGTGTCTCTGTTGCCCAGGCTGGAGTGCAGTGGTGCAATCTCGGCTCACCGCAACCTCCGCCTCCCAGGTTCAAGCGATTCTCCTGCCTCAGACTCCCGAGTAGCTGGGACTACAGGTGTGCACCACCATGCTCGGCTAATTTTTGTATTTTTAGTAGAGACGGGTTTCACCATGTTGGCCAGACTGGTCTCGAACTCTTGGCCTCAAGTAATTCACTCGACTCGGCCTCCCAAAGTGCTGGGCTTACAGGTGTGAGCCACCGTGCCCAGCCAAGTCTGTATTTTTATTCTTAAAGAAGTAAAGCACTGGGCCAGGCATGGTGGCTCATGCCTGTAATCCCAGCACTTTGGGAGGCCGAGGTGGGCAGATCTCGAGGTCAGGAGATGGAGACCATCCTGGCCAACATGGTGAAACTCTGTTTCTACTAAAAATACACAAATTAGCTGAGCGTGGTGGTGCACACCTGTAGTCCCAACTACTTGGGAGGCTGAGGCAGGAGAATCACTTGAATCTGGGAGGAGAGGCTGCGGTGAGCCGAGATCGCACCACTGTACTCCAGCCTGGGTGACAGAGCGAGACTCCGTCTCAAAAAAAAAAAAAAAAAAAAGTAAAGCATTGCATATCTTCATGCTGTTGTTTCCAATCCCCAGACAAACTCCCACATGAATTGGTTGTGTAGCCTTCCAATCTACTATTACTGTTTTATTTAGAGAGAAGGTCTGGCTCTATCACCATCCAGGCTGGAGTGCAGTGGTGCAATTATGGGCTCACTACAGCCTCAAACTCCTGGGATTAAGCGGTTTTCCTACCTCAGCTTTTGAAGTAGCTGAGACTATAGGCACATGCCACCACGTCTGGCTAATTTTTTCTTTCTTTTTTTTTTTTTTTTTGTAGTTTTTAGTAGGAATGGGCAGGGGGGTCTTACTATGTTGCCCAGGCTGGTCTGGAACTCCTAGACTCAAGTGATCCACCTCGCTCAGCCTCCCAAAGTGTTGGGACTACAGTTGTGAGCCATAGTGCTCAGCATTTTTTTTTTCTTGAGACAAGGTGTCACTCTGTTGCCCAGGCTGGAGTGCAGTGGTGCAATCGTGGCTCACTTCAGCCTCGACCTCCCAGCCTCAAGCAATCCTCCCGCTTCAGCCTTCTGAGTAGCTGAAACTGCAGGCAGCCACCGCTGTGTCCTGCCTCAGGCCACTACTTCTTACTGGCTAATTCTTAAATCCTTCATTGTTAATCCCAGTGGATCGAGGGTCCTCAACTCAGGGCCCCGTGACACAGGAATCATAAAACACCACACATTTCCCACAAATCGCATACAATGCTTTATGTCCATGCGGACTTTTCTGGGGAGAGTTTCTAGAATTTTCATCGAATTTCCCAAGGGGTTTATGACCCCAAGAGTTCCAGAACAAAAGCCTGAAGAGCCGGGGCCATCGGGCTTAACCCTCCTGCCCGCTGTTTCCATTTTCTCAGGTGTGGTTTTTGAACCTCCCGACCCAGGGCGAGGTTGACTCAGACCAGTCGACAGGGGAGCTGCAGCAGACAGCAGGGGGAACGGGGAAGGGGCTCTGCCCCCCAAGGTTCTTCGTGCACATCTTCACCCGAAGTCACCACCGGGGTCCCTGTGGGCCCCTAGGACCCCAAGACACCTCAGGGACCCCTCACGGCTCAGCAGCTGCACCAGCCATTGCACTTGGGCTGGGTCCAACCTGGCGAGTTGGAAACTGAAATACACTCTCCAGATGAAGGCAGCAGCAGGAGCGTGGGGACCTGGGTTCCAGCCTCGGCCATTCTGCTAAATACATGTATAACCCTGCAGTCATTTCTTTTCTCTGGGCCTCAGTTTCTCTGTCTGTTGAATGAGGTGATTGGACTGTGTTCATAGTTTTCACACTATGTTACCATGTGTCCAAGAGTTCAATCATTCCTTTCTTTTTCAAGTTTTGTAGAGAGAGAGTCATGCTCTGTTGCCCAGACTGCAGTGCAGTGGCACGATCATAGCTCACGGCAGCCTCAAACTCGTGGACTCAAGCGATCCTCCCACCTAAGCCTCCCGAGTAGCTGGAATTACAGGCATAGGCTTCTATGGGTAGCTCAAGTATTTCTTTAATGGCTGTTTACCGAGCACATACTCTGTGTCAGCCACTGTTGTAGGCACTGGGGGAAGACAGCAGTGACCAAGACAAAATCTATTGGGGGAGAGAAACAATGACAGAGTGAACAAATAAACAAAATGAAGTAAAAAAAAAATAATTGCAGAGGCTGGGCACAGTGGCTCACGCCTGTAATCCCAGCGCTTTGAGAGGCGGAGGCAGGCAGATCATGAGGTCAGGAGTTCGAGACCAGCCTGACCAACATGGTGAAACCCCGTCTCTACTAAAAAAATACAAAAATTAGCCAGGCATGGTGGTGGTTGCCTGTAATCCCAGCTACTTGGGAGGCTGAGGCAGGAGAATCCTTGAATCCTGGAGGTGGAAGTTGCGGTGAGCTGATAGTGCACCACTGCACTCCAGTGTGGCATGCTGGTGAAATGTTTAACTACTATCTCTCAAAATATGTATATATATATATATATATATATATATATATATATATATAAACACAGAGATGTATATGCACAAAAGTTTATTATTCACAAAGTAACAGCTGCAGATGAACGTATGTACTTCTAAGTTTAAACTGCCTCAGTAACTTTTTTTTTTTTTTAAGTCAGGGGCTTGCTGTGTCAGCCAGGCTGGAGTGCAGGGGCACAGTCACGACTTGCTGCAGCCTTGAATTCCCAGGCTCAAGTGATCCTCCCACCTCAGCCTCCTGACTAGCCGGGACTGCAGGTGCACCATGTTTGGCTAATTTTTAATTGTTTTGTGGAGAGCTAAAGTGGGTAGGCCGGATAGTGGCTCATGCCTGTAATACCAGCTCTCTGGGAGGCCGCAGCAGGTGATCACTTGAGCCCAGGAGTCTGAGGCCTGGGCCACAGGGCAAAACCCCATCTCTGAAAAAAAAATACAAAAATTAGCCAGGCATGGTGGCATGTACCTTTAGTCCCAGCTTCTCAGGAGGCTGGGAGGTGGGAGGATCACCTGAGTTAGGGGAGGCAGAGGTTGCAGTGAGCCAAGATTGCACCAGTGCACTCCAGCCTGAGCAATGGAGTGACACCCTATCTCAAAAAAATAAAATAGACGTAAACCTGAGGTGACAAACCAGAGGCAAAGGACTTGTTTCATTGGCCTATTTGTGGTTATTAAAGTTTGAATTTGATGCTTGCAGTACACATGGGAGATTGCACAAAAAGATGTGGTTTGCTGACTTCCCTTGAAAAATGGGAAGGCCTGTTCGGTCTCCATTTCCTCGTGGTGAGAGTTGGCCAGTCAGAGCAGCCAGTGACCCAGTTAAAGGAGGAATCAGGTCTCCAGTTCACCACCATTCCCACTGCTCCCTAATGTCACCCAGCTGGTTCCATCTCTTCTCCTATGTTCTCCGTGTGGAGCATGTACACTACTGAGTGCACCAGCCCCTGAGAGCTTTTTTGTTTGTTTTTGTGATAAAATTTCACTCTGTCACCCAGGCTAGAGTGCAGTGGCATGGTCTCGGCTCACTGCAACCTCTGCTTCCTGGATTCAAGCAATTCTCCTGCCTCAGCCTCCCAAGTAGCTGGGATTACAGGCGCCCACCACCATGCCCAGCTAATTTTTATATTTTTAGTATAGATGAGCTTTTGCCATGTTGCCCTGCCTGGTCTCAAACTCCTGACCTCAGGTGATCTGCCCACCTCAGCCTCCCAAAGTCCTGGGATTATAGGTGTGAGCCACCACTCTTGCCCTGTTTTTTGTTTGTTTCTTCCTGAGACAGAGGATCCCTGTCACCCAGGCAGGAGCGCAGTGGTGCGATCCTGGCTCATTGCAACCTCTGCCTCCTGGGTTGAAGTGATTCTTCTGCCTCAGCCTCCCAAGTAGCTGAAACGATAGGTGCATGCCACAATGCCTGGTTAATTTTGTATTTTTAGTAGAGATGGGGTTTCACCAAGTTAGCCAGGCTGCTCTCGAACTCCTGACCTCAAGTGATTCATCCACCTTGGCCTCCCAAAATGCTGGTATTACAGGCGTGAGCCACCGTGCGTGGCCTGATAGAAGGTTTTGAACATAGTGGTGTGAATGTGAGCTCACCCTCATAGCCAGGCACCCTTGTGCAGGCCACAACCTGGGAAACTGTGCCTGTCTGCCCTGATGAGGAGAATGGACTCAGCCTGTCACCAGTTGTGGATGTTTCCTACGGTAAGAGAAGCCTCAAACCAGCTCGGGGAGAAAAGCAAATGTGGGAGGTTGAGAGGAAGGCGAGGTTAGATGTCTGGTATACCCACCATGCAGTGGGCAGGGGACCGTCACTCCTGCCACCCGGGGGAGGATGCCTGGCCTCAAAGAGCCCATCTTCAGTGTCCTCCAACTCGGCAACTGATAAACAGCACCTCTGGATCCTGGGCCTCTGTCCCTGAGGAGCTGTCAGCTCTGACTTTGATCCTAGTCAGGTGAACGGCCTCCTCCCAACACGCAAGGTGGGGCAGAGTGCGCCGAGACCAGCCATTTAGAAGGCTCATAGGCTACCTGATGCTCTCATCCAGCTTGCAAGGCCAGCTCAGGACAGGGAGGGGCAGTCGGAGATAGGGGATGGGCCATAGCCAGGGCTTTGCCTGGTGGGAAAGGCCCAGGCTGAAGAGCTGGGAGAAGGCAGCATGGTGCTGGTTGTAGAATTCTCTGTGCTTTTCAAATGCTTCCAATTTAAAAAACAAAACAGGCCCAGGTGCAGTGGCTCATGCCTGTAATCCTAGCACTTTGGGAGGCCAAGATGGGACGATCCTTGAGTCCAGGAGGTCAAGTCCAGCCTGGGCAACATAGCAAGACCCTGATACTACAAAATTATTTTCTTCTTCTTCTGGGTTTTTTTTTTTTTTTGAGACAGAGTTTTGTTCTTGTTACCCAGGCTGGAGTGCGGTGGCTCAATCTTGGCTCACCGCAAACTGCCTGCCAGCTTCAAGCAATTCTCTTGCCTCAGCCTCCCAAGTAGCTGAGATTACAGGCATGCACCATGCCCGGCTAATTTTGTATTTTTAGCAGAGACTGCGTTTCTCCATGTTGGCCAGGCTGGTCTCCAACTCTCGGCCTCAGGTAATCTGTCCACCTCAGCCTCCCAAAGTGCTCGGATTACAGGTGTGAGCCACCGCGCCTGGCCAAATTTTTAAGAATAAAATAAAAACAAAAACAGCTCCTCCCCTGAGATGCTAAGGTTGAGAAGGCTTCCCCAGACCCTGCCTCCAGCTGGGACAGCTACCCCGGACCAGGATAAAATTTGCAGAGCCCAGTACAAAATGAAAATGTGGCCAGGCACGGTGGCTCACGCCTATAATCCCAGCCTTTGGGAGGCCAAGGTGGATGGATCACTTGAGGTCTGGCGTTCAAGACCAGCCTGAGTTCCTGACCGCCCGGACTCAGGAGCAGGGAGAAGATGGAGGCAGTGCCAGCTCTCTGGGCATGCAGCCTATGCCACCATATAAGGCCCCGTGCTTGGAAGGCCCCAGGCTTGACTTTATGCTCTGGTTGCCCTCTTGAAATTCTTAATTTTTGAACAAGGGAACCTGCATTTTCTTTTTTGAGACAAAGTCTCACTCTGTCACCCAAGCTGGAGTGCAGTGGCATGATCTCAGCTCACCACAACCTCCGCCTCCCAGGTTCAAGCAATTCTCCCACTTCAGCCTCATGAACAGCAGAGACCGCAGGTGTGTGCCACCACACCCAGCTAATTTTTTGTATTTTTAGTAGAGATGGGGTTTCACCATGTTGCCCAGGCTGGTCTTGAACTCTTGGGCTCAAGTTTAAGGCCTGCCTCGGCCTCCCGAAGTACAAGGATTACGGGTGTGAGCCACCAGGCCTGGCCCTGGATGCTGATAATTCAAAACAAAAACAAAACCAGAAAATAACAAGTGTTGGTGAGGACGTGGGGAAACTGCAATCCTCGTGCATTGCTTGTGGGAATGCAAAATGGTGCAGCTGCTGTGGAAGACAGTCTGGCAGTTCCTCAAAAGGTTGAGCGTAGAGTTCCCAAGGGACCCAGCAATTCCACTCCCAGGCATCTACCCAAGAGAGGTGAAAGCAAACTTCCACAAAAAACATGCATGTGCCCAGCAGCGCCATTCACAATAGCCCAAAGGTGGAAACAGCCCAAATATTTATCAATGGATGAATGGATAAACAAAATGTGGCAAGCCATACGATAGGATATTACTCAGCCATAAAAAGGAATGAAGTGCTGAGTCATGCCACAACACGGCTGGACCTTGCACAGGTGATGAGAGAAGCTAGACACGAAAGGGCACGTAGTATAGGGTTCCATGTACGTGAAGAAGCCAGAAGAGCCAATCTATAGAGCCAGATTTTAGATTGCAGGTGGCCAGGGGCTGTGCAGAGGAAGGACTGGGGAGTGACTGGTAATGTGTAGAGGGCTTTCTGTTAGCCTGATGAAAATGTCCTGGAACAAGATAATCGTGATGGTTACACAACATCATAAATGTGCTAATCTCCCTAATGATAACTTTTATGTTATCTGCAAGTTGCTGCAATAAAAACAATTTTAAAAACATTAGGGCAGGCATGGTGGCTCACACCTATAATCCCAGCACTTTGGGAGACTGAAGCAGGTGGATTCTTTGAAGCCAGGAGTTCAAGACCAGCCTGGCCAACCTGCCAACCTGGTGAAACCCTATCTCTATGAAAAATACAAAAAAATTAGCCGGGCATGGTGTCAGGCGCCTGTAGTCCCAGCTACTCAGGAGGCTGAGGCAGGAGAATTGCTTGAACCCGGGACGCAGAGGTTGCAGTGAGCCAAGATCGCATCACTGCACTCCAGCCTGTACGACAGAGAGAGATCCTGTCTCAAAAACAAACAAACAAACAAAAAAAGAAAACATGATATCTCTGGCCCGGTATGGAGGCTCACACCTATAATCTCAACACTTTGGGAGCCTGAAGTGGGAGGATTGCTTGAGGTCAGGAGTTTTGAGACCAGCCTATTCAACAAAGCAAGGCCCTGTCTCTACCAAAAAAAAAAAAAAAAAAATTAGCTGGGCATGGTGGTGTGTGCCTGCACCTAGTCCCAGCTACTCTGGGACAGAGAACAAAAAGGGGACATTAGTGAGAAACTAGTGACACACAAATACAGCTTGCAGTTTCATGGATAGTGACGTGTCATGTTCGTTTCCCAGTTGTGACAAATGTACCCCAGTACTGTGGGATTTTGAGAGAAGGAGAAACTGTGAGGCACACATGGGAACTTTCTGTATTGTCTTGTGACTTTTCCGTAAATCTAAAATTATTCCGAAATTAAACATTAATTTTTTAAAAAATCCTATGTACCTTCTAAAAAGCAGCTAGCTTGTTCTCCGGAAGGTTCTTTTGTCTCCCAAGGCCCACTTTTGGGTGTGTGTTTACAAATCGAGGGGCTGAAGCTGACTCCATTCTCAGCCTGCAAGTAGAGGGATGAGAAAAGATGGGAAATGGGAGAGGAGCTTGGACTGGAACAGGGCTGGACTGGGGCCAGGAAGCCCCTTGGCAGGGACTTTGCAGAGCAGGAATGTCCAACACTGAAGCTGCAACCTAGAGACCACAGGCTGAAGACCACCCCACACGCGTGCTTTGTTCATCCTCGGTTTTGTCAGAGGAGCAACCTATGAGATCAGCTGTTTTTTATGTATTGAGCCAATACATAAAAAACAGCTGATCTCGCATGAAAATTGGAATTTCTAGCTTCTCTGGAAACATCTGCAGTTATGTTAAGTCTCCAAACACTTAACCTCCTGCTTCCTAAAATCAAACAGAAGTCCTGAGGTTAATTCTAACCAGGGTTGGAAGTTCCCCTCTGTACCAGGCTGAGTGGTGGCCCCCGAAAGATTCCCTTGTCAAACCCCCGAACCTGTGAAGTGACCATATTTGGAAAAAAGGATTTTTGCAGATGCAGTGAAGTCAAGGATCTTCAGACAAGAGCAGCCGGAATACCTAGGTGGCCCCTAAATCCAATGACAAGTGTTTTTATAAGAGAAAGGCAGGGCTGGTCAGGTTCGGTGGCTCATGCCTCTAATCCCAACACTTTGGGAAGCCAAACAGGTAGATCATCTGAGGTCAGGAGTTCCAGACCAGGCTGGCCAACATGGCGAAGCTCATCTTTTCTAAAAATACAAAAATTAGCCCAGTGCAGTGGCTCACGCTTGTAATCCCAGCACTTTGGGAGGCTGAGGTGGGCAGATCACAAGGTCAGGGTTTTGAGACCAGCCTGACCAACATGGTGAAACCCAGTCTCTACTTAAAAATACAAAAATCAGCCGGGCGTGGTGATGCACACCTGTAATCCCAGTTACTTGGGAGGCTGAGACAGGAGAACTGCTTGAACCTGGGAGGGGAAGGTTGCGGTGAGCCAAGAGTGTGCCATTGCACTCCAGCCTGGGCGACAGAGTAAGGCTCCATCTCAAAAAAAAAAAAAAAATACAAAAATTAGCCAGGTGTGGTAGCGGGTGCCTGTAGTCCCAGTTACTTGGGAGGCTGAGGCAGGAGAACAACTTGAACCCGGGAGGTGGAGGTTGTGGTGAGCCAAGACTGTGCCACTGCACTCCAGCCTGGGTGACAGAGCAAGAGCCTGTCTCAAAAAACAAACAAAAAAATTGAAATACTACTTTACCAGTTGGTACAAAGCCCTCCTCCTGGGACCCCAGACTTCTTCACAATTCAGCAAGTAAGAACAGCCGCAGGGGTCTTCCTGTGTCCGGGCCTATCCTCCCCGCTGATTGAGCTGTCCTGCTGGGTAATATTTCTCTGCTGCATGGACTGGGGTGGGTGTTGGGTGCCTGGACCCCAAAGGAAAAGAACAGATGGCATTTGCTGGGCCTCAGTTCAGCTGTCCTGGGAGGCACAGAAGCTCCTGGGATTTCGAGGAGACATCTCTATCCCTCTGTGCAATCCCCGTGGAGACAGATAGGAATGTCTGCACCAGAGACCCTGGGATAGGAGGAGCGCAGATGGGGCTCCTAGACATCGGGGGAGGCCCTGGGCCACCCAAAGTCTCTCTGCAACTCCACCAGGGAGGGCCGAAAGGAGAGCTGTGGTCTAGTGGGAAAACGTAACCGGGTGATGGGGCAGCTGGCTCAAGCAGAAGTCAGAGATCAGGGGTCAGAGGTAGTACACTTTATTGACCCGGTTCTCCCAACATGTTGCAACCTCCGGCAAAGCCAGACCCTGGGCTTTGCCACCATCCCATCCACCAAAGAGAGAATAGAACGCATCTCATGAACATCCACAGGGCCTCCAGACAGCAGAGTGCAGGGGCGGGCATGGGGAGGGAGGCTGCCAGCTGGGGGTGGGCAGACGAGGGGCGAAAGCGCCGGATGCCAGGCTGGGGCACCTCAGAGGCCCCGCTAGACCTGGCCAGCCCCTCACTCCCCCAGTTGAGGTTTTGTGTGGTTCACAGTGAGACTGGCTTAGATTGGCAGCAGGCGATGGCAGACAGACAGCCTCCACACTCCCCACCTGCCCTGGCCGGACTCACATAGCTGGCAAGAGGGAGAGACGGAAAATCCTGTTCCCTGTGTCTCCCTCTGGGACAGGGAAGCCCCTTCTCTGGAGGGGCAAAGGGGAGAGGCCTAGTCTCCTGACATCGCCCAGGCTACTAAGGAAAGGCCATTCACTCCTGGCTCAGAAGTTTCTAGGACATCTTGGTGAATGTGCCCGCCATTACTCCGAATTAGAAAAAGGTTTCTGAAATCTAGGAGTTGACTGGGGTGCCTCAAACCAAGCAGTAAAAACCCTGGTAAGATCTAGGTTTAAAAAGGCAGCTCTACCTTTGCTTAGGAGGCCGGGGAGGTCCGTGGAGGCATTGGCTCAGGGCAGCAGGGGTAGGGAGTGCCCTGGGAATGGGGTGGGGACCAGGGGCAGGATGCAGGAAGCGGTGATCCATGGGACATGGTAGGTCGCCCTCCAGTCCTGCAGGCCTGGGCTCGGAGGGCAGCTGGGGGCCACCGGGGGCCTCTGTGGGCACATCTGCCGGGCAGGCACCAGGGCCTCTGCTCCACCAGGAGAAGCAGGGGCTGCCCATCAGGCCTTGTGACCGCCGTTGGCCACAGGCTCCTTGTGGCCGGCTGTGAAGTCCGCGGCAGGCTCAAGCCCCAGCATCTGCCGCTGCACCAGCTTGGCGTAGAGGCCTCCCTGGGCCAGCAGCTGCTGGTGGGTGCCTTGCTGCACCACGCGGCCCTTGTCCAGCACCACAATGAGGTGCGCGTGCTCCACGGTGCTCAGCCGGTGCGCGATGATGAGAACTGTGTGCTTCTGCAGGTTGCCGTGGATGGCCTGCTGGATCTGCGGCGACAATGGGGGCCTGGCTTGCACGGCACGGACACCTCACCCGCAACCGCGCTCCACGCCCCCGCCTATGGGCTGAGGCTTAACCTCTCTGAGGCTCAGTTCACAAAGGATGGCCAACCTCCCCGGGTTTTTCTTGAAGGGAGACAGAGCTCAGGGCCAGACACACAGAGGCACTTGGTGAATGGGGGATCAGGCCTACCCTTGCCCTCCAGTCTTCTGGTCCTCCCTTCCCCCTCCCTTCTAATTTTTTTTTAGACTAAGTCTTGCTCTGTCACCCAGGCTGGAGTGCAGTGGTGTGATCTTGGCTCACTACAACCTCCATCTCGCAAGTTCAGTCGATTCTCATCCTTCAGCCTCCTGGGTGGCTGGGATTACAGGTGCGCACTAACATGCTCGGCTAACTTTGTTTTGTATTTTTAGTAGAGGCAGGGTTTCGCTATGCTGTCCAAGCTGGTCTTGAACTCCTGACCTCAAGTGCCCAGCCTCCCTCCTTTTCTTTTTATTTTTGAGACAGGGTCTCGCTCTGTGGCCCAGGCTGGAGTGCAGTGGCACAATCACAGCTCACTGCAGCCTCCACCTCCTGGCCTCAAGGGATCCTCCTGCCTCAGCCTCCCGAGTAGCTGGGACCACAGGCACACACCACCATGCCCAGATAATTTTTGTATTTTTTTGTAGAGATGGGTATCCCACTATGTTACCCAGGCTGGTCTTGAACTCCTGGCCTCAAGCCATTCTCCCTTATTGGCCTCCTAAGTGCTGGAATTATAGGAGTGAGCCACCACGCCTAGCCTCTGTTTAATTTTCTTTAAACCAAAAATTGATCTAAAAAATAAAGCCACTGGAAGCAGTGGCTCACACTTGTAATCCCAGCACTTTGGGAGGCCGAGGCAGGTGGATCCTTTGAGCTCAGGAGTGTGAGACCAGCCTGGCCAACAGGGTGAAACCACATCTCTACCAAAAATTAGCCGTGTGTGGTGGCAAGCACCTGTAGTCCCAGCTACTTAGGAGGCTGGGGGGTGGGGGGATTGCTGAAGCCAGGGAGAGCTGTGCCACTGCACTCCAGCCTGGGCGACAGAGCGAGGCCCTGTCTGGAAACCAACAACAAAAATAAAGCCTATTAATTTGTACAAACAATCCAAACTCCTTACTAGAGGCTGAGGAGTTTGTCTCCCTGCAACTTCATCCTCACCTCTCTGTTCAGCCCCCACCTGCCAGCCACAGTGATGTTTTGGCTTTGAGCTTGTCAAGCTCATTCCCCACTCTGGGCCTTTGCACCTGCTGACCCTTCCTCCGGGCATGCTCTTACCCCTAGAACTCCCCACCACTGGCTTCTTTCCTTTCATGTCTCAGCTCAGATGGCACCTGATGGCCTTGGTTCTTTTTTTTTTTTTTTTTTTGTTTGTTTGTTTGTTTGTTTTTGGCCTTGGTTCTAATGGCAAGAACCACAGAACTCTTGGCATATGATGACACCGTGCAAACCTCTGTGCTAAGTAACCCATCTCTAGCATGGCTTCTAGCAGGAGAAAGCCGTATCCCTGGGATGACCACAGCCCCCATTCAAGTGCCTGCATGAGAAAGCTCAGCTTGGCCGGGAGAATTTGCTGTTTGTTTCAGTCAACACCTGCCGACTGGCCCCAACCTCTTTTTATTGGAGTGTTTACTTAAAAGGGCTTATAACTGTGACCCCTTCCTCTGTCCCTCTGACATGTGTATGTGATCTCCTGCATCTCAGAAGTGTCTTTCTTAAGGACCTGAAAGCCATTGCCTTGAAATGGCCAGCTAGACACAGGTAGCCTCCTGGCTGTCCTCTGGACTCGCTGTTAGTTTCATAGGGGCCCCTGCCCACTCCCCTCCCTACTTGCTCAGTCTCCCTTTAAAATGCCCGTCACCACCAAACTGGGATGGAACATGGCTCCTTCCCCACTGTCAGGAGTTACTGCATAAAACCTGTTTCCACGGCTTTTGCTAGTGCCCAGCTGTGTTTATCTTTGACAATGGCAACCCTCCCAGTCTCCGGGTGTCCCAAGACTGCTTCATTTGCTTTGCAGCACAGGCCATGGGGTGAACACACGCTTGTTTCCTGGTTTCTTATCTGCCTTCCCCACTGGAATGGAACCACCATGGGGAAAAGGGTCTTTGTCTGGTCAGCCCACCATGATAACCCTAGTGCCCAGAACGGTGCCTGGTGCCTGGGAAGAGCTCAGTAACTGTCTGTAATAAATGAATCAATCCGTGGATAGACTGAGGTCACCAGCCATCTACAAATACATGACTGGGCCCTCCTGACCAGTGAGAATGAGACTCACAGGGGAAGCACCAGCTCAAGGTCACACAGTTACAAACTGCAGGATGGAGCTGCAAGTCCAGGTCTCCCCATTCTGGTTTTTTTTTTTTTGGACTGCAGTGGTACGATCTCAGCTCACTGCAACCTCCCCCTTCTGGGTTCAAGCGATTCTCCTGCCTCAGCCTCCCAAGTAGCCAGGATTACAGTCATGTGCCACCATGCCTGGCTAATTTTGTATTTTTAGTAGAGACGGGGTTTCTCCATGGTCAGGCTGGTCTCGAACTCCCAACCTCAGGTGATCTGCCCAAAGTGCTGGGATTACAGGGATTACATGCGTGAGCCACCGCACCCAGGCTTTTTTTTTTTTGAGACAGAATCTCGCTCTGTCACCAAGGCTGGAATTTGGTGGTGCAATCACGGCTCAGCTCACTGAAAACTCTGCCTCCCGGGTTCAAGCTAATCTCCTGCCTCAGCTGCCTGAGTAGCTGGGATTACAGGCACCTGCCACCACACCAGGCTAATTTTTGTATTTTTAGTAGAAACAAGGTTTCACTATGTTGGCCAGCTGATCTGCCTGCCTCGGCCTCCCAAAGTGCTGGGATTATAGGCGCGACCCACTGTGCATGATCCGGGTCTCCTCATTCTGACGCCTTCTCTTGCCCCACACCATACAGCTCTGTCTAGATCCTGGAGGCTGGGCCCAGCGTGGCCAGGCCCTGGGGCTCCTCCTCCCTGGCTCCACACTCTCAACACCAGGAATTCACCACGCCAGGAGGCTGACAGCCTGGGAGAGCCCCTGGGGCCCGTCTCTTCTCAGCACCCATCTGCTGGGTGATGGGGGTTCTGGTTGCCTGGAGGTTCTGGCTGCCTTGAGCCGCTCCTGTCCCAGCATTGCCCGCCACCCTGTGACTCACCAAGTACTCGCTCTCGGCATCCAAAGCACTGGTGGCTTCATCCAGGATGAGGACCGGGGGGTTCCGCACCAGAGCCCGGGCCATGGCTACCCGCTGCTTCTGGCCACCGGACAGCTGGGCACCCTTCTCCCCTGTCTCTGTATGGTGGAGGCACAGAGACAATTTAGCAGGGGTGAGGCCGGGCAGCCTGGGGGAAGAGTGAGAGGTTCTGCCCTGCAGCCATGGAAAGGGCCGGCTGGAACCCGCAGCTTGAAAGCTCATGAAGTGATATTCCTCCACGTGACTCATAAGGGGCATGCAGATTAAGCCTACATGCAAATTGATACCAAGTTACCAATTTTCACCCATTCATTTGGCAGAAACCCAAACATCTGATAGCACTCAGTGCAGGTGAGGCTGTGGGGGTACAGGCCCTCGCTCGTCCTGCTGGAGAAGTGGAGGCGGAGCCAGCCCCAGGCCTGCAGTGAGAGCTGCAGCGATAACCCCATCTATGACGTCTTTGCGGTGCAAAGCTGTGTGTCATCATCGCCACAGATGTGTGGCCTGTGGCCCAGCAAGCCCGCCTGGACCAGTTTTCCCCATGGATCAACTTCCTCCCACGCACAATACAGACACAGATCATGCATGACTCGCAGTGCTATTATTGCAAAAAATAAAAACAAATCAACTCAAATGTCCATTAATACCATCAATAGGAAATTGAGTCAATTATTATTATTTTAGAGACAGAGTCTCACTCTCTCACCCATGCTAGAGTGCAGTAGCACAATCATTGTTTACTGCAGCCTCAAACTTCTAGGTTCAAGCGATCCTCCAGCCTCAGCCTTCTGAGTAGCCGAGACTACAGGTGCATGCCACCACACCTAGCTAACTTAAAATAGTTTTCTATAGAGGTAGGGTCTCACTATGTTGCCCAAGCTGTTCTCAAACCCCTGGCCTCAAGTGATCCTCTTGCCTTGGCCTCCAAAGTGTGGGGGTTATGGGTGACAGCCACTGCACCTGGCCATGCTACCAGCTCTTTATTATTTCATTTTTCTTTCATTGAGATAAAATTGACATAAAGATAACCATAGTAAAGTGAATAATCCAGTGGCATTTAGTGTATTCACAATGTTGTACAACCACCACCTCTATTTAATTCTAAAACATTATTTTAAAATAATATATATTTATTGGGCTGGGTGTGGCAGCTCATGCCTATAATCCCAGCACTTTGGGAGGCTGAAGCAGGCAGATCACAAGGTCAGGCATTGGAGACCAGCCTGCCCAACATGGTCAAACCCTGTCTCTACTAAAAATACAAAAAATTAGCTGGGCATGGTGGTGCACATCTATAATCTCAGCTACTCAGGAGGCTGACACAGGAGAATTGCTTGAACCCAGGAGATGGACGTTGCAGTGAGCCAAGTTTGCGCCACTGCACTCAAGCCTGCACGACAGAGCAAGACTGTCTCAAAAAAAAAAAATCGACTAATTATTAGAACCACTTAAGTTCAGATTAATGAGTTAATTTTTTAAAAAATTAATATATTTGGTATGCTATTTAAAAATTCTTTTAAATTGATGAGTAAAAATAGTTCATAATTAATGGTGTACAACATGATGCTTTGAAACATGTACCCATTGTGGAATGGCGAAATCAAGGCAGTTAACATTATCTCACATACTTATCACTTTTTCTTTAGTGAGAACACTTAAAATCTACTCTCTTAGCTATTTTCAAGTACACAGTACACTGTTATTAACTATATCTGATCAGGCACGGCAGCTCACACCTGAAATCCTACCAATTTGGGAGGCCGAGGTGGGCAGATCACCTGAGGTCAGGAGTTCGAGACCAGCCTGGCCAACATGGTGAAAAGCCATCTCTACCAATAATACCAAAAATTAGCTGGGCGTGGTGGTGGGCACTTGTAATCCCAGCTACTTGGGAGGCTGAGGCAGGAGAATTGCTTGAACCCAGAAGGCGGAGGTTGCAGGGAGCTGAAATCATGCCACTGCAATCCTAGCCTAGGCGACAGAGCAAGACACCGTCTCAAAAAAACAAAAAAAAAGAAAAAAAAATTTTATCCTTTGATCAACATCTCCTCAATCCCCTATACATTGTATATATTTAATTATTGAAAAGGGGCTATTCATGTGGTTCAAACATCTAAAAATACAGGTTGGGCACGATGGCTCATGCCTGTAATCCCAGCACTTTGGGAGGCTGAGGCAGGAGGATTGCATTTGAGCCCAGGAATTTGAGACCAGCCTAGGCAACATAGCAAGACCTCATCTCTACAAGAAAAATACAAAAATGGGGCGGAGGATAGCTTGAGCCCAGGAGGTTGCAGCTGCAATTAGCCATGATCACGCCACTGCAGTCCCACCTGGGTGACAGGCAAGACCCTGCCTCAGAAAAAAAAAAAATCTAAAAATATATAAAACTATAAATGACAAAAAGTTTAAGTCCTTTCTCCATCTTTAGTTCTGTCCTGCTCCCACCAAAACTTCTTTCATTAGTTGCTTACATGTCCTTGTTGACTTTCTTTATGCAAATATGAGCATGTTATTTTTATCTCCCTGATCCTTTAATAGGAAAAAAAACAGCTCCTTAAATTCTGCACCTGCTCTTTTCAGTGATCTTCCCATACTGATATATGGAGAGCTGCCTCCTCCTCTGCCTTCACCTCCTCCTTCTTCTACTTCCTCTTTTTTCCCACCAGCATAATATTCCAGTGTATGGGCTTCTATAATAATTTACTTAATAAATACTTTGCTGAGTTGGAGCACAGTGGCTCATTCCTGTAATCCCAGCACTTTGGGGATTGCAGGAGGATTGCTTGAGCCCAGGAGGTTGAGTCTAGCCTGGGTAACAGCGGGATCCCATCTCTATGAAAAAAGAGCAGGTGGCAGAGAGCAGTGCTTAACTCAGAGGGTCATGTTCCTGAGGGTGACCCTGTGAGCCCGGGAGAGGGACCACACACAGCTCCGTACCTGTGCTGTAGCCATCCTGGAGTTCCATGATGAAGCCGTGGGCGTTGGCCTTCTGCGCAGCCTCCACCACCATCTCGAAGGGCACGGTGGGCAGGCCATAGGAGATGTTGTCTGTGATGGAGCGGGCGAACAGCACGGGCTCCTGGCTCACCAGGGAGATCTGAGGAGGAGGGAGCATGGGGCATGAGAGGCCAGGAATTCGTTCATCCAGCTGTCCCCAGCAGCAGCCTTGCTGCCCGGGGCCTGAGACGCTATCAGTTTCAGGCCTGAAACCTGATCAGGGCCCAGCAGCTGCACTGAGCTGCCTTGCTTCTTCCCCAACAGCAGACTCCTGCCTGTACCCACAAGCCCTCATCAGCCAGCTGGGGCCTGCTATACTTGCTGCTCTGGGATAAGCCAAGTTCCCTGACCTCCGAGAGAAAGTTCACTGGCCGTCCCTGTCCTGGAAAAAAAGAAAGAGGGATAGAATATAGAATCTTGCTCTGAATGAGTCTGCCCACCTCAGGAAGCAAGAGGCCACAGCAGGGTTCAGGCAACACAGACCACCCTGGCGGTTGTCCCCTCCCTTCTAAGAAAACAATTTAAAGGAGTTGTCATCTCTAGATTCCAGTTTCAGGAATCTGTGCCTACAAAAATAATAGTATGGCCAGGCCTGATGACTCATGCCTGTAATCCCAGCACTTAGGGAAGCAGAGGCAGGAAAGTTTAGTCTAGGAGTTCAAGACCAGCTTGGGCAACACAGCAACCCTGTATCTATAAAACAAAACAGGTGTTACAGTTCCTTTCCTGCAAGGATTACCAAAAACTGTCCAGTCATGAATAGCCTATTCTGAGTACTAGAGATGACCTAAATGTGGAACAACTGAAGCTCTTCTTCACTGCTGGTAGAATGTAAATTGTAAAATGTAAATTGGTACAACCACCTGGGATAGCTGTTGTGGCAGAAACGACTGCAGCTGGGGATATACATCCAACATCACCACCAAGCTTTCTACTCTTCGGATCATATCTTGGAAGAACATACCCATGCACACCAGAAAACATGGACAAAATTGTCCACAATCCACATTAGTATTTTTGGTAATGGTAAAACAAAACCAAAAAAAAAAAAAAATGTGAAAAACAGTCTGGGTGCAAAGGCTCACACCTGTCATCTCAGCACTTTGGGAGGCTGAGGCAGGAGGATCACTTGAGGCCAGGAGTTTGAGATCAGCCTGGGCAACATGGTGAGACCACATGTCTACCCAAAAATAAACTCAGTTGGGCATGGTGGCATGCTCCTATAATCCCAGCTACTTGGGAGGCTGAGGCGGGAGGATGGCTTGAGTGCAGGACTCTGAGGCTGCAGTAAGCTGTGATTGTTCCACCGCGCTCCCCCCTGGGCAACAGAGGGAGACCCTGACTCAAGTATATATATATATACACAACCCAACTGGGCATGGTGGCTCATGCCTATAATCCCACCACTTTGGGAGGCTGAGGCAGGCGGATCACCTGAGGCCTGAGGTCAGGGGTTTGAAAACAGCCTGGGCAAAATGGTGAAACCCTGTCTCTACTAAAAACACAAAAATTAGCTGGGCATGGTGGTGCACTCCTGTAATCCCAGCTACTAGGAAGGCTGAGACAGAAGAATCACTTGAATCTGGGACAGGGAGGCTGCAGTGAGCTAAAATCAGGCCATTGCACCCCAGCTTGGGCGACAGAGCAAGACTCCATCTAAAAAACAAATAAAGGCAAACAACCCAAATGTCCAGAATGCATAAACAGTTGTGATAAACCTTTGTACATTGGATTATCACCTGGCAATGAAAATGAATGAATTCTATTCCCAGCCTCAACCTGGATGACTCACAATGTCAAGTGGGAGACACAAGACAAACTCATCCTCACACCAATCACACTTTAACCAGATGAAGTTCAGAGCGGGCAGCACAGAGCTGTGCTGCTCGGGGGTGTGCACAGAGACGGCAGAACCAGTGAAAAGCAAGAACATGAAGACGGTCAAAGTCAAGACATTACTTCTTGGGGGAAGAGAAGGGACACATGGCAGGGGGAGCAGGGGGGTTCTGGAGTGCTGGAATGTTCTATTTCTTTTTCTTTTTTTCTTGAGACCGTCTCACTCTGTTGCCTAGGCTGCAGTGCAGTGACCCAGTCTCAGCTCACTGCAACCTCCACCTCCCGGGTTCAAGTGATTCTCGTGTCTCAGCCTCCTGAGTAGCTGAGATTACAGGCATGTGCCACCAGACCCAGCTAATTTTTATATTTTTAGTAGAGATGGGGTTTTACCATGTTGGGCAGGCTGGTCTTGAACTCCTGACCTCAAGCAATCTACCCACTTCAACCTCCCAAAGTACTGGGATTACAGGTGTGGGCCATCACACCTGCCCTTTTTTTCTTTTTTAATAGCGACATGGTCTGTGTTGCCCAGGCTGGCCTGCAGTGATCCTCCAGCCTTAGCTTCCCAAAGTGCTGGGATGACAGGTGTGAGCCACCACCACTGGCCAAGAACATTCTGTTTCTCCAGGAGGGCACTGTTAATTGGTGATAATTCTTTGAAGTGTCCATGTATCTCTAGTGCCCTCTTCTGCACCTACTACAGCTCGTAAGAAAGATGGTTAGATGCAGAAAGGGCGGGGGAGTGTGGCCCAGGCCCGTCCACATACCACACGGTGCAAGTACTTGTGGTCGTAGGCACCGATGGGCTTGCCGTCCAGAAGCACCTGGCCCCCCTCCAGGGGGTAGAAGTTCTCCAGGATGTTGACACAGGAGCTCTTCCCACTGCCCGAGGGCCCCACCAGGGCTGTCACCTTGCCAGGGGACAGGCTGAAGGAGACATTCTACAAAGAACACACAGGCAGTGTGGGGTCATTGGCTCAGGTCCCGGGACTGGATGCCCCAGCCTTGGACACAGGTGGGTGCCCTTCCCAGCCCAACCCATGTGCCTCTGCCTTGCTTGGGCACCGCTGGCCCCTAAATGTTCTCCTTTCTAGGACACTAGGACTTTGAAGCACCTTTAGATTTGCTGTTTCCTCTGTCTGGAATGTTCTCTCTGCAGGGAGCCCCCTGGTGAGGTCTCACCTCAAATGTCACCTCCTCCAGGAAGCCCTCCTAGATGGTTATCACCAGTCCCATGGACCATTCCTACCACAGCACCCTGACCTATTTTCTTTCTAGCACTTATTATCTGGAATCATTCTTTTAAGGATCCGTCTTCTCCAACTGGAGCCCAAAACTCCTTGAGGGCAGGGAGCTTGCCTGACATATTCCCGGCTGCAGTGGCACAGCCTGGGGTGTAGGAGGCTCATGAGAAACGGGGTGAGGGAAAGGCCGATTCTGGCAGGCCTGGAGCCGCGCCCTCACCTGCAGGACCTGGGTGTGGGGCCGAGTGCGGTAGGTGAAGGTCACATTCTCAAAGTCCACCCGGCCCTCCAGGTGCTCGGGGGCCAAGCTGCCATCGTGGACCATGGTTGGCTGCCGGTCGATGAACTCAAACACCTTCTCAGCAGCCCCGACTCCCTGCATCAGGCCACTGTAGACGGAGCCCACGGACTGGGGAGAGGAAACACACGTTCCTGTCCCACCGACACCTGACTCCTGGGACCCACCCCTGGTACTAGAGAGATGAGGCGGGCACAGAGAGAGCAAGGTCACTGCAGCAGTTCTGGGGGGAGGGGCAGAAGGCCACCTGGCCAGCTGCTGGTGCATTAGATAGGATGACAGGGCAGGTTGGGACAGGAGCAGCACCACCAGCTCTCCAGGCATCCCGCCGAGTGGGTGCCACCACCCCCACAGGAGCAGACGGAAGCGCAGGAACCAGCAAGGGTGCGGCACAGCGGGAATCCAGCCCTGGTCTTTCAATTGCCATAGCACAGCTCTTTTTTTTTGAGATGGAGTCTCACTCTGTTGCCCAGGCTGGAGTGCGGTGGCACAATCTCGGCTCACTGCAGCCTCTGCCTCCCAAGTCAAGTGATTCTCCCACCTCAGCCTCCCGAGTAGCTGGGAATACAGGCACTTGCCACAATGTCCAGCTAATTTTGTATTTTTAGTAGAGATGGGGTTTCACCACGTTGGCCAGGCTGGTCTCAAACTCCTGACCTTAAGTGATCTGCCCACGTCAGCCTCCCAGAGTGCTGGGATTACAGGTGCAAGCCACCGGACCTGGCTTGATTTCAATTTTTAAAATGGGTCTTAATATGTACTATACATAAATATATTTTCCTTGGGTAAAAATACATAGAATATGAATGTAAATTATAATAACAGCCCATTTTCTTGAGCATTCTCTTTTCATTTATTTTTTTTGAGAGGAGGGTCTCACTCTGTCATCCAGGGTGGAGTGCACTGGCTCGATCTTGCTCACCGCATCTTCCACCTCCTTCTGAGGTTCGAGCGATTCTCCAACCTCAGCCTCCTGGGTGGCTGGGACCACAGGCATAAGCCACCACCATGCCCAGTTAATTTTTTGTATTTTCAGTAGAAACGGGGTTGCACCATGTTGCCCAGGCTGGTCTCGACTCTGAGCTCAAGGGATCTGACTGCCTCAGCCTCCCAAAGTGTGCCCAGCCGAGCATGCACTATAGATTAAGAGACAGGTTCTAACCTATCTGTTTTTCACTGATGAGGAAACTCAGGCACAGAGGGCTCAAGTCACTTGGCCTAGGTCACACAGCCTAGAAATGGCAGAGCCAGGATTTGAATCCAGGCCTGTCTCCTGCGTCCAGGCTCTTAGGCACTGAATGTCCTCATTGGTGAAAGGGGGGTGTTAGCACCTGTGTCCTGTTGCTGTGATAAACACTCAAAATCCCAGAGCTGGCCAGGAGCGGTGCCTCACGCCTGTAATCCCTGCACGTTGGGAGCCCGAGACAGGCAGATCATTTGAGGTCAGCAGTTCAAGACCAGCCTGCCCAACATGGTGAAAACCCATCTCTACTAAAAATACAAAAATTAGCTGGGTACGGTAGCATGCGCCTGTAGTCCCAGCTACTCGGGAGGCTGAGGCAGGAGAATAGCTTGAACCTGGGAGGCGGAGGTTGCAGTGAGCTGAGATTGTGCCACTGCACTCCAGCCTGGGCGACAGAGCTAGACTCCGTCTCAAAAATAATAATAAGTAGCTGGGCATGATGGCATATGCCTGTAATCCCAGCTACTCAAGTGGCTAAGGCGGGAAGATCGCTTGAGGCCAGGAGGTCAAGGCTGCGGTGGCTCATGATCACACCACTGCAATCCAGCCTGGGTGACAATGCGAGACTGTCTCAAATAGTAATACAAATAATAAAAATAAAAAATAAAAAATACTGCACTGAACATCTCTGGACATACATCTTTGCCCACTGCTCTGAGTACTCTTGAAGCATGGATTCCCAGGGACAGTCACTGCTGAGTCAAATAATACGGCAGGTATGATTCTCCAGCAGATGCAGTGGCCTGAGTAGCAGATGCTGGGAGCATCCCACCAACATCCTTGTTTCCTAGTGGTACACGCTGCAGTCCCAGCTACTCGGGAGGCTAAGGCAGGAGAATCACAGCATGCAAAGGCCCAACCTCTTCCTGCCTGTGGGCCGTGGACTTTTTCGTGGGAGTGGGGCAGACAAGAGAATTAACACCCTCATCCCAGGCTGACCTGGAGCAATGGCTAATGGCAGCTTGGGTGTAAACACCCCAGCTCCCTGGTCCTCAGATGGGATGACTCTGGCACTGGTGCCCTACCCTGTCCACCAGAAGGATCCCGCCTCAGTTGCCCACCCCGGTAACTGGCTCCATCACCCACTCTGCTGACTTCCTTCCTTCCACGTCTCACTTCCACTCCCACCCCTGTTTCCTGGGATCACCTCCCAAACACATCAGTTGCACTCCAATCCTGTCTCAGGATCTGTTTGTGCATAAGTCAAAACTGAGACAATCTAAAACACCCTTGCATTTCCAAAGCTCTACCCTGGAAGTAGGCTTCCTCTCAGGAAGTCAGACCCGGCTGGTTCTGAGCCCCGTTCCCCCAGCAAGCGTGGTGGGCGAGTTACTTCACCACTGAGCTTCAGTTTTCTTTTCTGAGAAATGGGAATTTCCACATCACTTCAACTTCTCAAGGAACTGTTAAGACCATTTCCTGAAATCACCTCTGTTCCTAAAGGGCACTGCCGTCACTTGTTGGTAATATTATCATTCTTTCTTTTGTTTTTCTGAGATGAAGTTTCATTCTGGTTGCCCAAGCTGGAGTGCAGTGGCACGATCTCGGCTCACTGCAATCTCCACCTCCCTGATTCAAGCGATTCTCCTGCCTCAGTCTCCCAAGTAGCTGGAATTACAGATGTGTGCCACCATGCCCAGCTAATTTTGTATTTTCAGTAGAGATGGCATCTCCCATTGGCCAGGCTGGTCTTGAACTCCTGAGCTCAGGTGATCCACTGGCCTTGGCCTCCCAAAGTGCTGGGATTACAGGTGTGAGCCACTGTGCCCAGCCCTTTCTTTCTTTTTGGGACAGGGTCTCTCTCTGTCACCCAAGCTGGAGTGCAGTGGCATGATCATGGCTCACTGTAGCCTTAACCTCCCAGTCTCAAGTGATCCTCCAGCCTCAGCTTCCTAAGTACCTGGGATTACAGGCATACACCACCATACTTGGCTAATTTTTAAATTTTTTTAAATGTATTTATTTTTTGAGACAGTCTTGCTCGGTCACCCAGGCTGGAGTGCAGGAGTGTGATCTCGGCTCACTGCAACCTCTGCCTCCAGGGTTCAAGCAATTCCCCTCTTAAGTAGCTGGGATTACAGGTACCCACCAACATGCTTAGCACATTTTTGTGTTTTTAGTGGAGACAGGGTTTCACCATGTTGGCCAGGCTGGTCTCGAACTCCTGACATCAAGTGATCCACCCACCTCGGCCTCCCAAAGTGCTGGGATTACAGCGTGAGCCACCGCGCCCAGCCCAGTATTATCATTCTTGCTATGATCATGCTGTCTCCCCTACTTACCTTAGAGAGAAATACCACATTGCTTGGAGCCCCCGGAGCACCCCTACCCCATTAAGATCCCTCTTCCCCACACCCCTCCCTTCTCTCCGGATTCCCCAACACACGCCCCTCACCTCCATACAGTCTCCCAGGACAAACTCGTAGATGATGAAGGCGATGAGGTTGCCGCTGGTCATCTGGCCCGAGGTGACAAGGTGGCCCCCGTAGTAGAGGATGCTGACCTGCACCGCCAGCAGCGTGAGCTGAGGCAGAGGGAGAGCGGGTGTGGGTCGGGGGCCCTAGGTCCCCCCACATCCCCCATTGCCCACCCCATCCCAGGCTGCAAGGGGACGTGAGGGCAGACCCAGCCACAGACTGAAATGCCAGCCATTGCCAGGGGTGTCTCCCAAGGCCTGTCATTCATGCCTGCCCCTGCCCCAAGCATTTCCCTGCAGAGGCCTCCAGCTGGAGCAGGCTGTGGGCTTGGCTACAGAACAAGTCTTTCTTTGTGAGGCCCTGGCACACACATGCCACCCCTAGGCTCCTCCGCTCGGCCATGCGGGAGCTATTCATCCTCCTCATGGGGAAGAGCATGACTCAGAGAGGGCGAGTGCCCTGGCTAAGGTCACACAGCAAGCGGGACAGACAGGGATGACGAACTCTGTTTCCTCCCCCACTGGGGTTCTGTGAAAAAGGGCCTATGTTGGGGGCACCCTTGCCTTCCTCCGGTGCCTGGGGGCTATAGGGGAGGGGAGTGGAGTCTGAGTACCCATGACAGCCTGCAACCCCGCCAGGGACTCCATTTGTCCTCCCCATGCCCAGCCAGAACTAGGCTGCTGTCTGGACCCTGTGCTTTGGTGGAAGCTGCAAAGGCACCCCCTGCCTAGGTGGACAGGTAAGAGGCTCCACCAGCTGAGTTGGCCCTTAGCCCCTCCTCTCCTCCTGGGCTGGTGCTTTTGGGAGGTGGCGGCCCCAGGAGGACCCAGATATCCTCTGTCCCCTGCTCCTTGGTAGACCACCGGCTCCCTCCTCCCTCTCACTCCAAACCCTCCTCATTCCGCCCCAGCTATGCCCTGGCCTGCCCACCTCCCACGTGTGGCCAGTGGGGCAATGACATGATCCAAGTGCTCCCCATCCTCTAAGGAGGGGTTGTGACTCACCCCCGGGAGCACGCCAGACACTGTCGGGGGTGTGTGTGGCTATGACATGAGACCTGCCCGAAAGTGGCCTAGGGACCTGCTGACTCCCTACCTCGGCAAGGATGTTTCCCCAGTTGGGAAAAGAAAGCTCCCATCCTGCCACTCCATACCCACGTCAGAGGGAGAGAGGAGGCAGCATTGCTTCCTGGAAAGCCTAGAAAGATTCTCAGCTGGGAGAGGTGGCTCACACCTGTAATCCCAGCACTTTGGGAGGCCAAGGCGGGTGGATCACGTGAGCTAAGGCGTTTGAGACCAACTCGAACTTAGTGAAACCAACTTAGTGAAACCCCATCTCTACCAAAAATACAAAAACTAGCTAGGCATGGTGGCAGGTGCCTGTGGTCCCCGCTACATGGGAGGCTAAAGCAGGAGAATCGCTTGAACCCAGGAGGCAGAGGTTGCAGTGAGCTGAGATTGCACCACCGCACTCCAGCCTGGGTGACAGAGCAAGACTATGTCTCGTTAAAAAAAAAGAAGACAGATTCTCTAGCAGCTTGCTGCCGACAGGCAGGGCTGATGTCCTAGCTCGAGGGCTTCCCCCGTCTTTGCATCCCATCCCTTCACCGCCAGGGCTGCCCGGGCCCAGGGGCACGTACCCCGCTGCCCCAGACGTAGTACATGTAGGCGGCCGCCTCCCTCCTGTTCAGCTTGTACACCTGCTGCAGCTTCCGCAGGTACACCTCCGCCTCCTCCTCCTCATTGGCAAAACTCCGCACGGTCTTCATGGCGCTGATTGTCTCCTCCGCCGTGTTGCTCGCTCTGGCCAGGGCATTCTGGACCTCTTTGGAGAGCCTCTATGAACAGGAGGGGGACAAGCAGAGGAGACCCCAGAACAGCCTCACCATCTACTGGAGCCCCCAGGCTTCACTGGCACCAGGTCTATGCAAGAGGTTCCTGGGACAAAAAGACAAGATCTAGCTCTCTCTCCCCTATCTTCTTCTGGCTCAATCTGACACACTCAGATAGTCAACTCCAGAGAGGCTCTTGGGGTTTCAGGTCCTGAAGGATGCGGGGTGCTGATCATGAGGTCATCCCCTGTATTCAAAAGAGGTTATTCGTGGCCAGTTTTTGGTAATCCTTTCAGAAAAGAGGCAACAACACCTGACCCAGTGCCGACCTAAGAGCAGGGATGCCCTGGATGGTTGTTTAGGTTGTACATTATACAAGAAACACCAACTATTAAAGGGGCACCCTTAACATAATCAACATACATTATGTGAGAGCCTGAGGGTTGGCACAGAGATTCCAGAGCTCCCAGCCAAGTTCTAGATGGTGGCAGGGGCCATGGGTTGTGAAATCTGCCCATGTCATGTGCATTTAACCACAGGCAGAGCTCAGAAGTGGCCCCAAGTGTGCAGCCACCAGGCTGCTGTTCAGAAGAGGCCCCTGTGTGGCGCTGTTCATACTTTGCAGGCGTCCCCATGCTCTGATTCTCAAGCCAGCCAAGAAGGCTGCCCGAGAGGCCAGGATAGGAGCATGCACCGGCGTGTCCCATGACCATGTGTCACGCCCCAGCCGCAGGAAGCATGCAGGGTGCCCTGGGAGGAGCCACACCTTGCCTGAGTCATGTCTGGCCACGGGCAGTGTGTGTGGCTTGTGGAGCTGACTGGCTGGCTACTCACAACACTTTCAGGTATGGGGTGGAAAACCCAAACAGAGCCTTCCTGAGGCCTCCCTTAGCTGAACTCAAAGGCGAGGCCTGCAGTGCACACAGAGGTGGGGGCTGAGGGGGAGCTCCAGGGTTTCCTGCTCTGTCCCAGGGGCTGGGGAGAAGGCCGGAAGCAAGGGGTGGGGAGCAGAGTGCCGGAAATGGCTCAGACTCCAATGAATAGATGTACTTTCTCATCTCGGTGAGGACAGCGGGGAGGCTCGTGACCTGGAACTTCGGGAAGAGGTCCCTCCTGTGTGGCTGGAGAAGGCTGTGGGGAACGGCCTTACCGAGACGGCTGCCTTTGTTACCCTGGTCTCAGGTCACCGACACCAAAGGCTCCAATGGAGCTATGACAGCGATTTACCTGGCACCACGTGGAGGCCATCATGCATCCAGCCCCTGCTCAGAAGTACCCCCTGTGGGCCTGGATGACTGCAGGGGGGCTGCCTGCACCTGTCACAGGGTCACAGCCCTGCCTGTTTGAACCCAGCCTGTCTGTCCCTTAGGGCTCGGGGGCACCCGCCCAATCGGGACGCAGGAGGTGGGTAAGGCCAAACCTGACTCACAGGCCTAGCTCTGAAGCAGAGACAGTGCTGGGGGGGTGGCCAGAGGGGACGGGAGCCTGCCCGTGACAGCGTCACGGCGGGCCCGAGCTACCCCCATATACGCACGAGGCACATTCCAACCTGGGGCCTTTGCACTGGCTGTGCCTTTTGCCCAGCACGGACCTCCCGAGACACCCGCCTCCTTCAGACCCTTGCTCAGATTTCCCTTTCTCAGTAAGACCTACTTAACTTGTATTTATTCATTCATTTTGGAGACAGGGTCTCGCTCTGTCACCCAGGCTGGAACACAGTGGCATGATCACAGCCCACTACGGCTTGACCTCATGGGCTCAGGTGATCCTCCCACCTCAGCCTCCCAGGTAGCTGGGACCACAAGCATGCGCCACCAAGCCCAAATACTTTTTAAAAGTTTTTTGTAGAGATGGAGGTCTTGCTACTTTGCACAAGCTTGTCTTGAACTCCTGGGCTCACGAGGTCCTCCCGCCTCTGCCTCCCAAAGTTCTGGGATTACAGGCATGAGCCACCAGGCCCAGCCAGCAAGTCCAATTTAAAACTTCAATCGCCCCCGATGCTCCCAATCCCTCTCCTCCTCACTTCATGTATCTCCTTAGCACTAACCATCTTTTATGTATGGTGGATTCTCATTCTTTGTGCTGTTGGTACCTAGCCACTCTCTGCCACTAGAATACAAGTTCCAGGAAGGCAGGAGCCTTGTCTGTTTCACTGATATATCCCAGCGCCTGGGACATAGCAGGTGCTCAATAATTACTTATTGGATGAGCAAACAAATGAATGAATGAATGCAAACACAGCCTCAAGACCAGTCCTCAGGCTGTGTGTGATGGCTCACGCTTGTAACCCCAGAACTTTGGGAGGCCGAGACAGGCAGATCACGAGGTCAGGAGATCGAGACCATCCTGGCCAACATGGTGAAATCCCGTCTCTATTAAAAATACAAAAATTAGCCTGGTGTGGTGGCACATGCCTGTAATCCCAACTACTTGGAGGCTGAGGCAGGAGAGTCGCTTGAATCAGGGAACCAGAGGTTGCAGTGAGCCGAGATCGTGCCACTGCATTCCAGCCTGGCGACAGAGCGAGGCTCTGTCTCAAAACAAACAAACAACAAAAAACAGTCCTCCCCTAGCCTTTGGTGGCCCTGGGCCTCTCCTAAGGGGACGTTTGGGGGCTGCCAGGGCACACAGCCCCCAGCAGGGGCAAGGAGGGCCTACCTTGTAGTACTTGCCATAGATGTTGGAGACCATCATGATGATGGGGAAGCCCATGAAGGTGACCAAGGAGAGCTGCCACGAGAGGCTGAACATGAAGACCACCACACCCGTGACCTTGACCGTGTTCCGTAGGAAGATGTTGATGTTCTGGGAGACCAGGTCGCTGACCATGGTGGTGTCCGAGGTCAGGCGGGAGATGAGGTCCCCTGGAACACACGTGGCTCAGCTCCCGCCGCAGAAACCCGGGCCTTGGGGGTGGCAGCGGGGGACGCTAAGGGGCCTCTGAGACAGACACTGGGAAGCCAGGCCTCCCTACCTGTGGGCGGGGTCGGGGGTGGGAGAGAAGAGCAGATACCCCTCGAGGGCTCCTCTGAGCCAGTCCCAGTCACCAGCGTCTTGCTTAAGCTTCATGACATCCCACTGTTCTGAGAGTCCCAGCGGAGGAAGCTGGGGCTCTCAGAACAGGAAGGGCTCGCTTAGAGTCACACGACCTGTCCGTGACTGAGCCAGACTTCCAACCCATGTCTCCTCCCTATCACTGGCCGGGGGGTAACTGTAACTCCTTTTTGCTTCTAGAGAAGTAACAATCTGGCTGGTGGCGGGCAGAAAAGCACAGACACTTCTTACCTAAGTTGGACACTGGGCTAAGAGCTTTGTAAGGACCCCACGGGGTGGCTATTATCAACGCTCCCATTTTACAGACAAGAAAACAGAGGCTCAGAGAGATGAAGTTTGTGAGTGGAGGAACCAGGGCTTGGGCCCAGGCTGGTGTCTCTCAGAGCTTGGATCTTGGTGGATACTCTATCGTCTTTCCTGTTCTGCCAGCCACAGGCATGAGTAGTGCTGCCCCTGGTGTTTCCACAGGGCAATGGAAAGCAAGGCCTTGGCCCCTGCAGGGAGCTCAGGTGGCCTGGCCAGGGCCTCACAGAGGCCGCAGCCCACACCGAAACCTCAGTGAGCAAGCAAGCTCCCAGGACACAGGCCAAGCCCGGGGTGTTCCAGCCTGAACTAACCGCGGGAGAAGGCAGAGGGCCGAGACCACCCACACGCCCACTTCATTCCTCAGAGCCAGGCAAGCCTGCCGGGGCGGGGCCAGCCCCCAGGACACCGAGGGCACTGGGAGGACCAACCTGTGCGATTCTCATCAAAGAAGCTTGTCTCCTGGGACACCAGTGAGCGGAACAGACAGTTTCGAAGGCGAATGTTCAGTCTGGCAAATATGAGGGTAAAAATGCCGCCTCGAATACCTGCGGCAAATGAGCTAATTGCAGATAAGAGATGTTATAGCACGACGTCCTTCCAGACCAGTGACCACACCCGGCTGCTCCCTCCCACTGCTGGCCGGCGTGGGAGCCCCACCGCAGCCCCGCTCCAGGGCTGGCACCCCTGTGGGGTCCCCCTCATTCCCAGCAGGAGCCCCCCGCAAGGGGAGGGCAAAGGGGACAGTGGTGAGGCAAGAGACCCAAATGTGCCAGCCAGACCCTTCTCCCTTCCAGAACAGCTCGACAAAGCTGGTACTGTTTTGGGACCAGATTCCTGCTTGGAAAACAGCTAGGGAGGGTGAGTGGGGAACCCTGAGCACTGAAGCCCTTTTCAGGGACCAGAGGGTGTGGTTCCAGGGTGCTCTAGATCAGTGTGGAAGCTGGTTCCCAGCGTGACCGGCTGAGGGACAGGCCCACCAGGGGCATTTCCGGGGCCTCCCAGGCCCGTCTTCCTTTGAACGGGCCCTTCCTTCCCTCCCTGGTGTAGGCGGGGGTCTGCGGGGCAGGGTGTGGGGTTGAGCCGGCTACCTGCCAATGGCCAGCAGGCACACGACGATGACAGCCGTGCTGAACTGATCCATGCTTTTCTGGATGACGATGCCGTCGATGGCGCGGCCTGTGTAGTAGGGCAGGAAGGTCTCTCCTGGGGAACGCAGGGCAGCCTCAGGGGCGTGTGCAGCCAGGAGAACCTGCACCCTTCCTCTCGAGGCTCCAGAAGCCCACACACCCGCCCCTCTGCCGGCTCCACCAGTGGGCTTTCCTCTGCGGCACGCTCCTGCTGCCCGTCGTGGGGCCCGAGGGTGCCTAATGCCCCCTCCTCAGAGAACAGGGATGCACTGGCCCTCGCATCCACACAGCCTGGCTGTTCTGATTTATAGGCTACCAGGCACTGAGCCACGGCTCCCACAGGATGCTTCTTTCTCTTCTTTTTTGAAACAGGGTCTTGATCTGTCACCCAGGTTCACGTGCAGTGGCACAATCATAGCTCACTACAGCATCAAACTCCAGGGCTCAGGTGATCCTCCCGTCTCAGCCTCCTGAGTAGGGAATACCAGCACGTGCCAACATGCCAGGCTAATTTTTTTTTTTTTTTGTAGAGTCAGGGGTCTTACTATGTTGCCCAAGCTGGTCTCAGCCTCCTAGGTTGAAGCGATCCTCCCCGCTTGGCCTCCCAAAGCACTGAGATTACAGGTATGAGCCACCGCTCCCAACCTTTGTTTCATTCCCTTTGGAGCAGACCCTGGGATCACCTCCATTTACAGACGAGAAAAGTTAATTTAATTTGTTTTTCTTTCTTTTTGAGACAGGGTCTTACTCTCGTTGCCCAGGTTGGAGGGCAGCCTCAACCTCCGGGGCTCAGTTGATCCTCCCATCTCAGACTCCTGAGTAGCTGGGACTACAGGCACATGCCACCATGCCTAGCTAATTTTTTGTATTTTTTTGTAGAGACGAGGTTTTGCCATGTTGTCCAGGCTGGTCTCTAACTCCTGGACTCAAGTGATCCACCCACCTCAGCCTCCCAAAGTGCTGGGATGACAGGCCTGGCCACAGTGCCCAGCTGACAGTGAAGTTGAATGAGAGGACTCGCCCAGGCCACATGGCAGTCAGCGGCTGACTGATGCCAAAGTTGATTTCATTCTTCTCACTGGGTTCAGAGTCCAAATTCTAGAACCTCAGAAGATCTTGCAATTCTGGTTCCGAGCAATGCTGGAAGTTGCCACCCCACCCCTCCTGGTGCGGCACTGGATGCCTTGCCGGGCGCCTTCCTACCCATTTGCCTGTGTTTTCACAACCATCCTGGGGTGGAATGGGAGATTCAGAGAGGGTGAGAAATTTACTCCAGGTCACACAGCAAGTAAGGGAAAGGCTGAGACTCAAATCTAAACTGGCTTCCAATCTGGGGGCTCTTCCTTTTCCCCTTCCTGCTGTGGTTTGAATGAATCCCCCAAAATTCATATATTGAAACGTAATTGCCAATGTGATGGTGATTAAGTCACGAGGGTCGAGCTCTCCAGGATGGGATGAGGGCCCTTTTCAAAGGGCTTGTGAGCCTAGGTCTGCCGTCTCTCACCCTTCCACCTTCTGCAGTGTGAGGACACAGCAACGAGAGACCATCTTGGAAGCAGAAAGTGGCCCTCATGACACCAAACCTGCCAAGACCTGGATCTGGGACTTCCCGCCCTCCAGAACAGTGAGAAATCAGTTTCTACTGTTTCTAAATGACCCAGTCTATGGAATTTTGTTATAGCAGCAGAAACAAGACTCCCCTGCCAAAAATCCGGATTGCCCACTCTCCTCTTATGGAAGTCGTGATGTCACCAGACCAGGCCCTTGTTTATCCCCAGACCTGTTTCCACTGAAATTCCTTCCATGAGCAGAGCCAGGTTTGGGACTGGGCCTACAGTAGGTGCTCAATAAAGGTTAGTGAATGAACCCCAGGCAGGTCTGGCTAGAGCCGTCTGACCTGGCCAGCAAGACTTTCTGTGCAGTTCTGGTGCCCTCTGCTGGGGCCATGACGTGGCAGTCTAGAGGGCCTGTGTCCCCACAGTCCTCGACCAGATGGGGTCTCCAGCTGAGGCTGCAGAGTTCCACCCAGCCTGAATTTCTGCCTCAGTTTACCCATAGAAAAGAAGAAGGTAATGGCGAGCTGTGACAGCATTTTGATTCCAGCAAGCACCAATGCTAATAACCGCCGTGCTGGGTACCAGGTGCTGTGCAAAGCATGCCTGAAACTCTCTTGCCAAATCTGCACAAGAATTACATGAAACTCTCCAATGCACCAGCAAACACTCAGTCCTGCTTTCAGACCATCTCCAGAAACAGACCACTTTCACCGCCTCCACTGCCCCAACCCTGGTCCAAGTCATTAACTTCACGGGGACTATCTCAGTAGCCTGCTCTCAACTTTGCCGGTATCAGCCTGTACACACAGCAGACAGCAGGATCCTATTGGAACTAACTCAAACCTTGTTGCCCCTCGGCTCAAAACAGTCCAAAGCCCCCATCTCACCCGGTGAGATTGTAAAAGCCAAAGTCTTTACAGTAGCCCACAGAGACTTGCATGACTGAGCTCCTAGCAGTGACCTTGTCTTCTCCCTGCCCCATCTCATTCCCTCTGCTCCAGCTAACTGGTCTCTGCTCTTGAACAGAGAGCACCTTTCTGCCTCAGGACCTTTGTACGGGCTGGTCCTTCTGCCGGAGTGCTCTTACCCCATCCAACTTTTTTTTTTTTTTTTTTTTTTTTGAGACAGAGTCTCACTCTGTCACCCAGGCTGGAGTGCAGTGGCACAATCTCAGCTGACTTCCACCTCTGCCTCCCGAGTTCAAGCGATTTTTCTACCTCAGCCTCCCAAGTAGCTGGGATTACAGGTGCATGCCACCACACCCGGCTAATTTTTATATTTTTAGTAGAGATGGGTCTCAAACTCCTGACCTCAAGTGATCCGCATGCCTCAGCCTCCCAAAGTGCTGGGATTACAGGAGTGAGCCACTGTGGCGGGTCACTTACCCCAGATATCTGCTCCCTTACCTTCTTCAAGTCTCAAAGGCCACTCAGTAATCCTATAGGTTTGGTACGATTATTCCTTCCATTTGCAGAAATGTATTCTTTCCACAGAAGAGGAAAGTGAGGCTCAGAGAGATTAAGTCACTTGCCCAATTTATATACTTGGTTTGCCATGAAATCCATATTAAAGAATCTTAGGCCATAGAAGCTGGCTCACGCCTGCAATCCCAGCACTTTCAGAGGCCAAGGCAGGAGGATCACTTGAACTGGGGAGGTCAAGTTTGCAGTGAGCTATGACTGCTCCACTGTACTCCATCCAGCCTGGGTGACAGAGCAACGCCCTGTCTCAAAAAAATAAGAACTCTAATTTAGTTGTTATTTATTTATTTATTGAGACAGAGTCCCACTCTGTCACCCAGGCTGGAGTCCAGTGGCACGATCTAGGCTTACTGCAACCTCCACCTCTCAGGTTGAAAGGATTCTCCTGCCTCATCCTTCTGAGTAGTTGGGATTACAGGTGTGTGCCACCATGCCTGGCTAATTTTTGTATTTTCAGTAGAGACAGTGTTTTGCCATGTTAGCCAGGCTGGTCTTGAACTCCTGACCTCAAGTGATCCACAACCTTAGTCCTCCTAAGTGCTAGAATTATAGTCATGAGCCACCACACCTGGCCTCTAAAGAACTTTAATAAGAGACACTCAATCCTCAAACTCATATGTTTTCTTAATGGGTGTTTTTTTGTGTTGTTTTGTTTTGTTTGAGATGGGGCCTCACTCTGTCGCCCAGGCTGGAGCGCAGTGGCACAATCTCAGCTCACTGCAACCTCTGCCTCCCGGGTTCAAACAATTCTCCTATCTCAGCCTCCCGAGTAGCTGGGATTACAGATGCCCACCAACATGCTAGGCTAATTTTTTGTATTTTTAGTAGAGACAGGGTTTCACCATGATAGCCAGGGTGGTCTTGATCTCCTGACCTCGTAATCCACCCACCTCGGCTTCCCAAAGTGCTGGGTTTACAGGTGGGAGCCACCATGCCACCAATCTTTTTTTGTTTTTTTGTTTTTTTTTAAAGATTCCTAGGGTACAGAAAAGCTGGGCACTGCTGAATGTTTGTTGATTGAAAAATAATGATTAATTATCGTAGTACCTAATTTTTCTTTTTGAGATGGGGTCTTGCTATGTTGCCCGGGCTGGTCTCAAACTCCTGAGCCAAAGCAACCCTCCCTCCTTGGTCACTCAAGTAGCTGGGATCACAGGTGCGTGCCATTGTGCCTGGCCCTAACACTGATTAAGTACTTACTTTTGCTAGGCACCAAGCTTCCTCTCACTTCATTCCATTCTCACAATACCCCAACAAAGCCCTCACTTCAGGATGGGCAAGCGAGCGTTGGCGGGATTAATAACTTGCCTAAAGTTATCAGTGAAGTTGGGGGCCTGAGCTCAAGTCTGAGCCCGACTCTTGATACAATCCTGCAAGCTGGGAAAATCTGCTCAGCAGTGTTTGAGGACGTCTGTTTTACCCAAGCACACAGGAGCTGATGGCAGGGCCCCAGTAGGCGGGGTAAACAAGGTCATGGCATGGGGTGCCATCTGCCTGCACAGGCACGACAGTCATTCATACTTTTGTTCATTTATTCATTCAGTGAGCCGGTCTGTGCCAGCTACTGGGATCCAGGATGAGTCAGACCTGGCCCCTGCCCCTGAGGGGCTCGGGACCTGGGAGGGGAGGCAGGAGGGTGAATGCATGACGGGGTCTTGCTATGTTGGCCAGCTTGAACTCCTGGCCTCAAGATCTTCCTTCCTCAGACTCCCAAAGTACTGGGATTATAGGCATAAGCCACTGCCCAGCATGAATGCATAGTTTTTTTGTTTTTGTTTTTGTTTTTTTGAGACAGAGTCTCACTCTGTTGCCTTGGCTGGAGTACAGTGGCATGATCTCAGCTCACTGCAGCCTCCACCTCCTGGTCAAGAGCTCTTCCTACATCAGCCTTCTGAGTAGCTGGGATTACAGGCGCCTGCCACCATGCCCAGCTAATTTTTGTATTTTTAGCAGAGATGGGGTTTTGCAATGTTGTCCAGGCTGGTCTCAAACTCCTGGCCTCAGGTGATCCACAGGCCTCGGCCCCCCAAAGTGCTGGGATTACAGGCATGTGCCACTGTGCCCAGCCTATGAATGCATGATTTTTTTTTTTTTTTTTTTTGAGACAGAGTCTCAGTCTGTTGCCCAGGCTGGAGTGCAGTGGTACGATCTCAGCTCACTGCAACCTCCACCTCCCAGGTTCAAGCAATTCTCCTGCCTCAGCCTCCTAAGTAGTTTGGATTACAGGCGCCTGCCACCACGCCTGGCTGATTTTTGTATTTTTAGTAGAGACAGCATTTCACCATGTTGGTCAAGCTGGTCTCAAACTTCTAATCTCAGGCAATCTGCCTGCCTCAGCCTCCCAAAGTGCTGGGATTACAGGCATGAGCCACCATGCCCGGCCTGAATGCATCATTTTTACGTCATCAAAGCTATAACTGAGGCACAAAGTTGCCACAGTTGGCAGAATTTAAGGTGGCTTCCTAAGTAGGGGACTTTTGGGCCTCCCAGCATGAGCAGGAGAATTTGCCTGGTTAAATGGGAAGGGGTCACCCCAGTCCTCATAGCCACTAGTGCTTACTGGGAGCTGCGTATGTGCCAGGAGCTGTCCAAGGTGTCTCACCCATGTGGATTCACTGACCCTCCCAAGCCCAGTAGGAGGGTACTACTATGTCCATGTCACAGAAGAGGAGGCTGAGACTTAGAGGGGTTAAAAAACTTGCCTAACCTCACACAGCTGTTGAGGGGATGGGACTGAGAAGGCGGAGGTGGATCATAGGAGGACAGGGCTGCAGAGTCAGGGCCAGCTCTGGGTTCGCCTGTCCTCTCTGAGAACATTCTGGCATTGTCACCTTCCCAGGCTCTGTCTCTGTCAGTTAATTTTTTTTTTTTTTCAGACAGAGTCTCGCTGTGTCACCCAGGTTGGAGTGCAGTGGCAGGATCTTGGCTCACTGCAACCTCTGCCTCCCAGGTTCAAGCGATTCTCCTGCCTCAGCCCCTGAGTAGCTGGGACTACAGGCATGCGACATAATGCCCAGCTAATTTTTGTATTTTTAGTAGAGGTGGGGTTTCACCATGTTGGCCAGGCTGGTCTCAAACTCCTGACCTCAGATGATTCACCCACCTCAGCCTCCCAAAGTGCTGGGATTATAGGCACGAGCCACTGCACCAGGGTAAGATTTATATATATTTTTTAGTAGAGATGGGCTTTCACCATGTTGGCCAGGCTGGTCTCAAACTCCTGACCTCAAGTGATCTGCCCACCTCGGCCTCCCAAAGTGTTGGGATTATAGGCGTGAGCCACTGTGTCTGGCCTAAAATTTTTAAAACTCATAATAGCTAAGATCCCTGAGCACTTACCATGACAAGCCAAGCTCTGGACTTATTCCTTCTCCTGTTTTTTGTAGAGACAGGGTCTTGCTCTGTTGCCCAGTCTGGAGTGCAGTGGCACCATCATGGCGCACTACAACCTCAAACTCCTAAGCCCAAGGGATCCTCCTACCTTAGCCTCCCAAGTAGCTGGGCTATAGGTATGTATCACCATACCCAGCTAATTAAAAAAAAATTTTTTTTTTTAAGAAATGGGGTCTTGCTGTATTGCCCAGGGTGGTCTCCAATGTCTAGGCTCAAGCGATCCTCTAGCCTTGGCCTCCCGAAGTGCTGGGATTAGACATGAGCCACTGCACGCAGCTTTCCTGTTTTTTATTCAGCATCTAAAATGTCAGGAAATAAGGACTCTAATGACCCTCATTCCACAGAGGAGGGAAGTGAAGCTCAGAAAGGCTGGAGAACTCGTGCAGGGTCAGAAGCAGGGCAGGGATCTGTGCCCAGGCCTTGTCCCCCCGACCCTGTGGCACTCCAACCCTGCAGGGCCACCTTCCCGCCCTGTTGCTGAGTGGTGCTTTCCAATTGTTTGGACCAGACTCACAGGCACAAATACATTTCACATCACCAACCAGGCCGCCCTTGCATGTAAGCACACACAAGTAAAATATTAATAACAGTTTCACAAATCAACATTGCATCTTACCACAAGCAACATACTCTAATGTTTTCTTTTTTTTTTTTTTGAGACAGAGTTTCACTCTTGTCGCCCAGGCTGCAGTGCAATGGCACGATCTCAGCTCACTGCAACCTCCGCCTCCCAGGTATGAGCGATTCTCCTGCCTCAGCCTCTCGAGCAGCTAGGACTACAGGTGCCCTCCACCCCACCTGGCTAATTTTTGTATTTTTAGTAGAGACGGGGTTTCACCATGTTGACTAGCTAGTCTCAAACCCCTGACCTCAGGTGATCTGCCCACCTTGGCCTCCCAAAGTGCAGGAAATTACAAGTGTGAGTCACCATGCCCAGCTCATTCTGATGTTTTCTAGTCTATCCTCTGATGATCCCACCTCTAGGAATTTATCCTACAGATCCATCCACATTCATGTGAAATGTGCATGGATAGAATTATTCATATTCAGGCCGAGCACAGTGGCTCATGCCTGTAATCCCAGCACTTTGAGAGGCCAAGGCAGGTGGATCGCTTGAACTCACAGTTCAAGACCAGCCTGGCCAACATGGTGAAATCCCGTCTCTACTAAAAATACAAAAATCAGCCAGACATAGTGGTGTGCGCCTGTACTCCCAGCTACTTGGGAGGCTGAGGCAGGAGAATCACTTGAACCCAGGAGACAGAGGTTGCGGTGAGCCAAGTTTGTGCCACTGCACTCCAGCCTGGATGACAGAGCAAGACTTTGTCTAAAATAATAATAATTATTATTATTATTCACGTTCAGAGGAAAAGGCTCAAAATAACCCAAGAGTCAAACAATGGGAGACCAGCTAAATAATTTGTGGTATAGACACACAACGGAATATTATGCATCCAAAGAAAACAATGAGGTACTAATTGGGAAAACTCCAGAACATATTGTTAAGTGAAAAGAGCAAAACATAAAACAATGTGGGTGAGAGGTAGGGGAGTGACGCCTGTTCTTCTGATGTGCTTGTAGCTGTATAAGGAAAAGCCGGGAACACACACAAGAAATGAGTAAGGGAATTTTAAAAAAATGAATAAGGAAGAGTGCTTTCCTCACCACCTGGTGGTTTTCGGATTCTTTTCCTGCAGTTAGCCCTGCACAGGATGATCAGGGTAGTCAGGGTAGAATTAGAAGTGAAACGCAGCCAGGCACTGTGGCTTGCGCCTATAATCCCAGTGCTTTGAGAGGCCAAGGAGGGAGGATCACTTGAGCCCAGGAGTTCGAGATCAGCCTGGACAACACTGTGAGATCCCATCCCTAAAAAAAATTTTTTTTTAATTAGCTAGGTGTGGTGCACGTGCCATAGTCCCAGCTACTTGGGAGGCTGAGGCCGGAGAATCACTTGAAGCTGGGAGGCGGAGGTTGCAGTGAGCTGAGATTGTGCCACTGCACTGCAGCCTGGGCAACAGAGCAAGACTCCATCTTGAAAATAAACAAACAAATAAATAATACATTACATTACATTACATTAAATAGAAATGGGTTCTCGCTGTGTTGCCCAGGCTGGTTTTGAACTCTTGGCTCAAGTGATCTTCCCATCTCCACCTCCCAAAGTGCTGGGATTATAGGTATGGGCCACCATGCCTGTCCTATTTTCCTTTTCATATCAGTTTGATGTCTGAACCACATAAGTAAAATGTTTAAAATCTAAGGCACCTAACTTGATTTCCTAGTGGTCGTCCGGCCCCGAAGTCCTTACTTACCCAGAGCTGCCACGATGAGGAAGAAGGAGGCAGCCACGAGGAAGGCCACATCGGGCTTGGTGTAGGAGAGCAGCTTCTGCAGCGTGGCCCCAGACGCCTGCTCGGGCGGTGGCTGGCCACCCCCAGGGAAGCCCTCGGCCTCGGTGGCTGCCCCTGGCTCCAGGGCCTGGGTGCCCGGCCGCACAGTGGACAGCAGCCACCAGAGCAAAAAGGACGCAGCCAGTGAGATGTACGTCCACACGAACAGGGCCCAGAACCAGGGGTCCCGGATGGGCCTGCGCACTTCCGAGAAGAGCAGCAGCTTCACCATGGCGTAGATGCCCACAAAGAGGCACACGAGGGTGATGACGAGCCACGAGGCCCGCAGCCGCCGGGGCCCCAGCGCGCTGTTCTTGGCCACGCCAATGGTGGCCCCCAGCAGCAGGCAGCTGCGGTACAGGCAGGCCGCCCAGAGGTCCAGCACCGAGTCAAAGATGTTGAAGTGGCGGATGTCCTCCAGCAGGCTGCGGTCCAGGTGGCTGAAGACATAGATGGCCGTGGTCATGCAGACATCCACGCTCATGAAGGCCAAGGTCACCACCACTGCCTTCCACAGCCGCATCCTGCCGGCTGGCAGCGGGTGCCAAGGGCCAGGTTGTAGCTCACGGGGGCAAGGCCATCATCATCCACGGGGCGAGGCCAGACCTGTAGAGACAACAGCGAGCGTCAGGGCAAGGGTTCAGGTTTGCCACTCGCTGGCTGTGCGACCTCAAGAAAGTCACTTGACATTTCTGAGCCTTAGTTTTCTCATCTGTAAAATGGCAATATCAACTTCCCGGGGTGCTATGAAGATTCCACTCATTCAAGGGATACTTACGGAGTGCCCCCTGTGGCCAGGCTCTGTTCTTTGTTCTTTGTGTCAAGAACAAAAATAACAAAGATAACCTGCTCTCCTGGAGATGACATACTCATGCAGGAGGCAGATAATAAGGAAATGGGCGTGGTGGGGTGGCTCATGCCTGTAATTCCAGCACTTTGGGAGGTGGAAGTGAGTGGATCACCTGAGGTCATGAGTTCAAGACCAGTCTGGCCAACATGGTAAAACCCCCTCTACTAAAAATACAAAAATTAGCCAGATGTGGTTGTGTGCAGCTGTAGTCTCAGCTACTCAGGAGGCTAAGGCAGGAGAATTGCCTGAACCCAGGAGGCAGATGTTGCAGTGAGCTGAGATCACGCCACTGCCCTCCAGCCTGGGTGACAGGGCGATACTCCATCACAAAAATAAAAATAAAAAAGATAATAAGGAAATGATATCTGTTGAGAGATAAGGAGGGCTGGCCAGGCACGGTGGCTCATGCCTGTAATCCCAGCACCTTGGGAGGCCAAGGTTGGAGGATCCCTTGAGGCCAGGAGTTTGAGACCAGTCTGGGCAACAAGGTGAGACCCTGTCTTTAAAAAAAAAAAAAAAAATTAGCTGAGTGTGGTAGCATGCTACTGTAGTCCCAGTAGCATGGGAGGATCGCTTCAGCCTGGGAGTTCGAGGCTGCGATGAGCTATGATCATGCCATTGCACTTCAGCCTTGGTGACAGAGCAAGATCCTGTCTCTAAGAAAGAAAAAAAGTTTAATTAAAAAAAAGAGATAAGGGTTATGGCAGAAAACAGAGGTGGAGTGAAAAGAATAGGGGTGAGGGAAGAGAGAGATCAATTCTATTTTATTTATTTTTATTTAATTTTTGAGATGGAGTCTCACTCTGTCACCCAGGCTGGAGTACAGTGGTGCAGTCTTGGGTCACTGCAACCTCTGCCTCCCAGGTTCAAGCAATTCTCCAGCCTCAGCACCCCCAGGTAGCTGGGACTACAGGTGCATGCCACCACGCCCAGCTAATTTTTGTATTTTTAGTAGAGACGGAGTTTCACCATGTTGGCCAGGCTAGTCTCAAACTCCTGACCTCAAGTGATCCACCCACCTTGGCATCCCAAAGTGCTGGGATTACAGGCGTGAGCCACCTGTGCCTGGCCAGAGATAAATTTTAAACAGGGGGCCACAGAAGACCTCACTGAAAAGGTAACACTTGAGCAACACTTGAAACAGGTGAGGAAGTCTGCCAAGTGGCTATCTGGGAAAAAGCACTTTGCACAGGTGAAAGAAACCTGCCAGAGACCTGAGGCGGGAGTGTCTCTTGGGAAGGCCCCCATGAGGTCAGAGACGGTGGGGAATTTCTGGAGGATTTTACAGCCATAGTGAGGACAAAGCTTAGATAAGCAGAGTTCAAAAACAGCTGCTGTCTTTACTACCACTACTATTACTAATTTCTCTGAACCTGTTTCCTCATTCGCAAAATGTGAGCATGAAGTTCAATGTGTCAGTTCTGGGCAGAGTGTCTGGTGCATAATCGCTCCTGATTGTAATCAACCATATACAGTGTGTGCTTAATAAATGTTGGTCCACTTTTCTCCTCTCCACATCAGGCCTTCCATCTCTGCAACCCCAAATAAACTATTTTAGTCTAAGAGGGAATTTGATGGCTGTGGGGGTGGCTTGTAAGCTGCAAGGCAATCCGGAAACCTTGGCATCTGCTTGGAAGTTTCCAGAATCTTTTCCTCCCACCCAGGTTGGCCCCTGTGCCCAGCCCTAGGTCCCTGTGGTTTTCTGAGTCTTGATATCTGCTTTATCCAAGGCACCACCCATCACTGGGTCCCTCGGGACTTCCCCAGAGCTGCAGGGACACCTGGGAAGCGGGCCTGAGTTTGTTGGTGAGGCTAGTCCAGAGTGGGATTAGGACTGGCTGGGGGTGTCCCTGGGTGCTACCTCCTGTCTCAGGTCAGTCCTTCCTCCCCTGGGTCTTTTGTTGTCCCATCTGCAAAATGGGCTGAGCTCTAGATCTCCCAAGAGGAAGGGAGAGGCGCTGGGTGTCAGGAGGGATGACTGTCATGACTGGCAAGGGGCCATCCTGAGAGAGATCCTCTCCCCTAGGCTCTGGCGCCCAGGTGCCCAAACCGCTCATGCTGTGGCATGATTGGAACCTCAAACAATCTCATGAGGCCAAGTTTTCTATATTCCCATTTACAGTTGGGGAAACCAAGGCACAGAGACAAAATCACCTGATCCAGACATTCGGTCAACAAGGCCCAAGGCAGGACTTGAGGCAGTGGGTGCAGGGTCCCAGCACCTGCCTTTCCACCTCTGCACTGTGCGCCCGCACACAGCGGGTGTCTAACAACCACAAGCAGACAGGGTATACTGCACTTCCTCTGAGCCCCACCCTACGCCATGTGCTTCAAATCCAGACGGCTTCACCTATTTCACCCTCACAGCAACTTTGTGAGGGCACTTTCATCCCTCCCACTTAGCAGATGGAGAAACAGACCCAGAGATGTGAAGAATTTGCCCAAGATTACACAGCTTCTGAATAGCAGAGCTGGGATGTGAACTCAGAGGTGTCTGGGCCCAGAATCTGTGTTCTTCACCCCTAAACTAAGAAAACTTTCAATATAGAAAATGCTACCAGGGGTTGGGCATGGTGGCTCACACCTGTAATTCCAACACTTTGGGAGGCCAAGGTGGGCAGATCACTTGAGCTCACAAGTTTGAGACCAGCCTGGGCAACATGGCGAAATCCCATCTCTACTAAAAGTACAAAAATTAGCTGAGCATGATGGTCCACACCTGTAATCCCAGCAACTTGGGAGGCTGAGGCAGGAGAATCACTTGAAATGGGGAGGTAGAAGTTGCTAGTGTGCCACTGCAGTCTGGCCTGGGTGACAGAGGGGGTAGGGCAGAGGCCTCTCTACTGCCCTGGGAGGACCTTGTGGTCATCAGTGTCATTTTACAGCTGGGGAGACAGAAGAGGTTAAAAAGAAAAAAGAGAAAGAAAAGAAAATGCTACTGGGAAGTGTTCATCTAAGGAAAACAGTCCACAGCAGAGGGAGATGGGCGGCAGAGGTGATGAGGCTGCTGAGGCTAATTGCTGGCAATGACAGCAGCTGGCGCGAGCTGACACTGGTCCGGCACTGCTCCAGGCACTTACATGCATCAACACTCACCAGAACCCTGTAAGTAGGTCCTATCGTTATCCCCATTTTACAGTTAGGAAAACTGAGGCACAGAGAGGTTAAGTGACCTGCCCCGGGTCACACAGCTAGGAAGTGATGGAGCTGGGATGTGAACCCTGTCCATTGAGTCCCAAAATCTGTACTCTCAACTCCAAAGCTCTAATCCTTTAAAACAGCCTCTCCAGGCAGTAGGCACAACCCCTGCTGATGCTGAGAAGGGGTCTGAGATGCAGAGGGGGAACGGAGTGGGGGGATATAATGACCCCTAAGCCCAGGCCCTGCTTTCACCCTGTGCCTCTGGACACATTGAAGCCCATCGCAGAGACAAGAGTTGCTTAGTCAGCAGCTGCCCCTCCAAAGACGTTCAGGGCTGAGGAGGGTCAAGGGCAGGGGGAAGTGGGTAGGATGGTTGGACACCCTCGGCCCAGGTCCTCGCTCCATCCTGAGCCCTGCCTGAGCTGCCCACACAGGCTCCTGTCTGCTGCAATGCAGAGGCCTTGGGGAGCGAGTGAGTGGGTGAGCTCCAGTCAGAGCCCAGGGAGGGAAGCTCCTGGCCCGGGGCCATTCCAGGCCTTCCAGCCAAGCCACTGCCAGCTGCACCAGGTGCTGCCAGCCGCCTCAGCTGCTGCTCTCCTCGTGGTGGGCACATGGGGCCCCTTAGTCCCCAGAAAGGGGCTGGGGCTCAGAAATGGAATAGGAGGCAGATCAGCAAGAGACTCGAAGGCTGCATAGCAGCCCAGGGCCTTGGCCAGCTCTCCCAACTTGACTCCCAGCCTCTGGGGGATTTCCTTCTGAGCCCCCAACAGCCCAGGGGGTACTTGGGCAGGGGTGTCATGCCCCCCACCCCCAGGAGCCTATTTATCTTCACCCAAATAAACAAAATTTTAAACGCCCATATCACAGACTACCAAAGCCATATTCTGCAGATGGGGAAACTGAGGCTCAGAGAGGGTGGGGCTGAGGCTTGTCTCAGGTCATCCAGCAGGCTGAGGCAGAGCAGTGCTAGCTCCCAGGTCCCTGCCCCCAAGCACTGAGTCCTTCTACCCTAGGCTCCCAGCAGAGTGGAACCAGCCCTGGGTCGGGTTACAGTCCCCGGTGGGGACAGTTTACTCCGTTGTTTTTAAAGCCACTGAGCAGAAGCGTGACCACCAGCCAAGGCTGCTTAGAGGCGCATCCCCGCTCTCCATCTGCCTGACTCAGAGAATGCGCTGGGCTTGGCCAGGTGGAGCTGGAGGACAAATCATGGGCACATGGATGACCTGCTTGGCCTGAGGGACAAGGACAAGGTGGTGGCCAGAGGAGGCCCCAACCAGAACCCAACAAGGCCTAGGAAGACAAGGGTGCCTCACCCTGACTCCGCGCACTAAAGAATGGCACAGGATGAGCAGGTGGCCCTGTCCCCACCAGGGGTCTTGTCAAAGGCTTTTCTTCCCAGGAGAGAAGACGTTGGTTGGGGTATCTCTAGGCATCAGCTGCAGAGAAGGCCAGAAGACGATAGACAGCACTTATTACGACGCTGCAACAGAGACCGTTCACTGGGCCCTAAGTGCCTGGCACCTCCCAATGCAGCCAGGCCTCCCCATTGACCTGGGAGGACCTTGTGGTCATCAGCTTCATTTTACAGCTGAGGAGACAGAAGAGGTTAAGTGACATGAAAAAAAGGATGAAGGCAGGATGGAGACCCACATGTCACTCTCGGGGGCGGGGGGGGGGTCCTGCCCAGGCTATTCAGGGACTGCAAGAAAAGGGTCCAAAGAACTTGAGTGGCCCAGTGGCCTTGGTTCACCCCTGATATGGTGAGCTTTTTAACCCAGCGTGGGCCCAGCCCTGGATAGGCCCACTCCATTCGCTGCTCAGCAAGCACTGGCTGACTGAGGCCCGCTGGGTGGGAAGGCATGGTTGTGGGGGTCTCTGGCTTGGGGGCAGGACTGGGCTGGGTCTGCATGGGTCCATCCTGATTCCAGCCCTGCTGAGCCTCCCGCACCCCACGTGGGGCCCAGCCTCACCGTGGGACTTGAGAAGCTGTCTCAAATGCTTTGGGCTCTAGGGGAGGCAAAGAGAGGTACGAGGTGCCCTCCCTCCACGCTTCCTCTCCTCACCTGGCCCTGCTCCGTCTGGAAAAGGGGACTGGAAGCCACCCTGTCTTGGGGTAGGGCAGAGGCGGGATCCTGTCAGCCCAGCTTAAAGCTGTCTCAGCTAATGTCAGGCCGGGGGAGGAGGCCTTTTTTTAACAGAGGCCCAGAAACAAAGGAGGCTCCCGTGGGAACCCACAGGCCTCACTGCCAGGGTGGATGGTGGGGAGCAGCGGCAGTCCATTAGCCAGCTGGGGACACTGAGGAAAGGGCTTTGCCCAGGTCAGCAGGCTCAGGCCCGCTCCCCAGGCCTCTGCCTAAGCCCTGGTGCTAAGAATCCCTGGGAAGCCCCGTCATAGGCAGTGGAAGCCCTCAGAAGGCGCGCCAGCCCTGTCCTGGGGGGGCGACAGCCATCCCGGGATCCCCCTACACCTCCCACATTTACCAAGAGGCAGCGGCGCCAGGGGGTTAAAAAAAAAAAAAAAAAGCAACATTTGCCTTGCGAGCACGGAAAAGATGCTGCAGGGATGGGGGCTGGGAGCGCGGCTGCGGGCGCCGGGAGGGCTCAAGGGAGGCTCCCACCTTCAACCGAAATGCCTACTCCCACCGAGGCAGGGGTGCCCAGACGCCCCCCAACACGTGCCGGGCCGGGCACCCTGGTCTGGAAAGGTCCCGAAACCAGGGGTCTGGGATTCCTTGTCCTTACCTGTTACCTGGCACCAGGTGAGCTGTGGGAGGGGGCGCTCAGCGGGCTCGGGTCTAGGGTGCAGGTTCTGCGCTGCTCATTGGAGACTGCGCCGGACGCGGTGCTCACTCCACTCCTCCCGCCGCTCCTCCCGGCCTCCCGCCCGCGCTGCGCCGCTGCAAGGTCGGGGCTGAGCCTGGCGTGCGCCGAGACCGGCTGACGGGGCGGGGCCTCAGGGACAGAGGGGGCGGGACCTCCTGGAGGGGGCGTGAATCCTGGGGCAGGGACCGACGGGTCCTCCTGGGAGGGGCGGAGCGTCAGGAGGAGTGGGCGGGCTCTTCTGGACGGGACGGGGCTCCCGGGGAAAGGGGCTGGCGAACCACGGGAATTGGGTGGGAGAGTGGGGCTGGGCCTCCTCGGGGCGGGGCCAGAGCGGGCCACCTGCACACCTGAGGCAAACTCCGCCCATATCTGGCCAGACTGGCCCTCCACACAGCATGCTCCTCACCTGGGGCCACAGCACATCCTGAGGGGGCGGAAATGGCCTCACCCGAAGGAGGCCCGCTTTTTAACCGATCTTTTTCCGTGGAAGGACAGCCAGTCTAGGAAGGTGGGCTATGATCCTCATTCGTTCACACTCATTCTTTGCTTTTCTTTTTCTTTTTTTTGAGACGGAGTCTTTTTCTGTCTCCCAGGCTGGAGTGCAGTGGCACGATCTCGGCTCACCGAAGCCTCTGCCTCCTGGGTTCAAGCGATTCTCCTGCCTCAGCCTCCCAAGTAGCTGGGATTACAGGTGCGCACCACCACACTTGGCTAATTTTTGTATTTTTAATAGAGATGGCGTTTCGCCATGTTGGCCAGGCTGGTCTCGAACTCCTGACCTCTGGTGATTCGCCTGCCTCGGCCTCCCAAAGTGCTGGGATTACAGGTGTGCGCCACCGCGCCGGGCCTCATTCACTCATTCTTTCATTCATTCACCCAACAAATATGTATCCAGTGCCTACAGTGTGCCATACGCCCTTTAAGCATTCAAGATTGAACAATTAACAAGATCCCTGCCCTTCTGGGGCTGACATTCCAGTGAGGGTGGTCAGACAACACATATAAGCAAATCAGATATACTGGAAGGGAATATATTTTATGGAGAAAATTAGAACAGGATTGGGGAACCGGGGAATTAGAGAGGGGAGGCAGTGATATGTCCTCAGTGACTGCCAGGTGCTGGGAACACAGCTGTGTGTGAAAAGAGAGAAAACTCTCAGCCTTCATGGCATGAAGGGGACAGAACATCAGCAAGTAAGTGCATAAGACCATTCAGGGACTGAGTGCTATAAAATTTAAATAAAACTGTGTAAGTGAAAGGTGAGGCGTGAGCTGTGGGGAGATCTGGGGGAAGAACATTCGAGGACACTAAGGCCTGCAAGTTCAAAGGCTCTGAGGTGGGAACCAACTTGGCCACCTGTGGACCAGAAAAGGGTCCATGTGGCCTGAACCATGGGAAGTGGGTGGGAGAGTGCACTTATGACCCAGAGGGGCAGCAGGTGGGGCGAGAACTGCTCACATCCCTGGATCGATCAGAGGCTTTTTTTTTTTTTTTTTTTCTGAGACAGGGTCTCATTCTGTAGCCCAGGATGGAGTGCAGTGGTGAGTTCTCAGCTCATTGCAGTCTCTATCTCCCAGCTTCAAGTGATTCTCCTGCCTCAGCCCCCAGAGTAGCTGGGGTTATAGGTGGCCACTACCACACCTGGCTAATTTTTGTATTTTTAGTAGAGACAGGGTTTTGCCATGTTGGCCAGGCTGGTCTCAAACTCCTGACGTCAGGTGATCCGCCCACCTCGGCCTCCCAAAGTGCTGGGATTACAGGTGTGAGCCACCACACCAGGTGGCCATTCTTGGACCCCCATCTGTTACTGATCCACTTCCTACATTCCCTTTGCTTGTCCCTGCTATATTTTTTTCTCCATGGCACTTCTAGTCTTCAAATGCCATGTTCAATGTCCTCATTTACCACCTTGTCCTTGATCTGTCTCTCCCTGCTCTGGGCAGACAAGGGCTTG